>JANTCA010069527.1:0-15676 GCA_024741275.1 Chironex yamaguchii
TTAAGTATGATTTTAGCGCAATGTCGCAAATTTTCAAGGCGATTTTCAAGTTTTGTACCACAAAAAGATTGTTCGAAGATATATTAGTTAGACTTGTTCCGTTGTTTAGAAATTCAGGAATCATAATTCCCTTCATACTTTATTTTTGGTAATCTTATGCCCGACACAAGTGATGATTCCAAAATAAACTTTTCTTTATCTCGTCTAAGAAATCGCCGTATATATTTTCTCAGCTGCTTACACAGCTAATTATGAACAAAATCCAAATAATTTTTATTTCGTGAGTTGAGTTGCTAGCTGATAACATAGCTAAAACACCTTTAGAAATACACAACTTTAAATATGATCGTAGTAATCTTTTGTAATCCACAAATATTATTTCATACTTATAAATGGTTGCTTCGGATTTTCTAAGTCAGAAGAAACGTTAGGATGAAAAGGACTTGTAAATCTTTCTTCAGCTTGACATATTTGAAGGTTAAAAATAATATTTAGGAAATCTCCAGTAATATTACCAGTAGTACTGATCATGAACATCGCTGTAAGGGTTGCTTACAACAAATAAGGAATTCAGTTCTTATGAAATTTTAAGTCCAATCATTATATCTAAAATATTGTATTGTTTGTGTTTGTATAAAGTGAATCCAGAGCTGCCGTGGTATTGTGGACAACACGAGGTTTTGCAAGCTAGAGGCTACGAATTAGAATCAGCGTCACCACGAACAAGAAAGAGATACCGTTGGTGAAGGAAGGCAGTAGGAGCCTACTCTCATACAAAATTCATTTCTTAGTAAATATCCCTACCCTTGGCATAAGAATCAGTCAGCTCGGTAATGAATATGCACAAAGAAAGAGGGTATCGACAAAATGTGTATACATTTGGATTCAAATAACCATTCACTGCTGTGGCGGTTTTATGGGGGTCAACCTGGCCTTGGCGCTTTTTATAACTATGCACAGAGTGGAAGTGAAATCTTACAAAGTGAAGCTATAAAATTCTTATAAGTGGAACCTATCAGGCAGATGAATTATTTAAAACAGTTAATTTCAAAAGGCTCTACATCCATGGCCCACCATTTAGTCTTTCATTGATAGCCACGTTGGTATTCTTGATTGGTTCAACAATTCTTGTGAAGAGGTTCTCTTTCCGTGAAAACGATGTTTCCTTTATGTGTTGAGGAAATATTTATTTGGTTTTACGAACTTAAGCCTAAGCCTGCTGATGAGGTCTGCGAAGTATGACTTTTTGACAGCAAAACGAGTTGTGATAGTAAGTCCAAAATTGCGTTAGCTTTTTATCACATTGAATGGGCTCTGGGCTGGCAACAAGGCAAAAAGTGGCAACACGAATAGGAGATTCTTTCGATGTGGAATGGAGAACCGTACTCTCTAGATGTCTTTGTGTTTCATAAAGGTGTTTCAAAGGAGTGCAACGTTACCAGTTCCTTATTTCCAGTGCCATTTGCCGGAAATACTGTAATCACAACTCGTTTTGCTGTCTAATCTCGTGTCTGGCAGGATCTTAAAACATAGTCTGCTGAGTAATTGATCGTTTAATGTGCTCAAATATAAGAGACATTTGCGATAATGAAGAAAGGTGGTGGTAGTACCAGTATGGAGAGAACCATGGTTGACAATATAAATGAGGAAGTGAGAAAAGAAAGGCGTAAACAAAACGAGCAGAAATTGATAGTCAACGTACCGAAGACATCAAAATTACTAAGTACCAAACCTCTGACAGTCAGTCAATTTATTCTGAGTCTGGATCTCAGGAAGGACACAATGAACATCGTAGTACAGCTTAGAACCAGTTCCAGACCAAACAGTAAATTTGAAGATGCTGAGCTAATAAACTCATTCAGCATGAATGTTAGATTGATTGATTAACTCAAGATAGGTTCCCCGCATCCTTATGTTATTGGCGTTGTCTATGATCCATTTGATGCTGAATGTTAAACAATAAATCGACAGTCAGAATGATATACAATCATGTTAGTCTGTTGCATTATTCACACCTTTCTCAATGGTATTTTAGAGCCAGGACTAAAGCATACAATATTTTTACCTTGAAGTGCCAAAACTAAGCTCTCTAGAGGGCATTAAACAAGTTTATTATAAAAACAGGGCATTGTTTCCCCAGGGGGTGATACTTACATTATCTCAGACCCATACTGTTAGTGCTTAATGACGTCAGCAGGCTCCACAAATTCCAATTGGCCCAGGGCCCCGCACTCTCTAAAACAGCCACTGAGTTACCAAAACAAGTAACGTAAAAAGTTACACTTGCAATTAAATTTGATGATGCTCCGAAATATCAAATAGCAAATGCTTACCAAAAAACAAGTGATGTCTTCAGCAGATGGCCCAGCGCATCCCAAAACAAGTTATAATCATGGCCATCAGGTCATTCATTTCAAGTTGTAAAAACTATTGCTCTCAACGCTCATGTCATATTTCATGTTATAAGAAAGGAAGACAACATAAGTTATACTTTTTTACTTCCTGAGACTTAGATCCTGATCCTATGGCCTTGACTTTCAAATGATGTACCTGCATACTAAAAATGTAGTTTCCTAGTCAAGATATTCTTAAATTCGATCCCGAACAGACACACACACGCACATACATACACACTCACTCGCACACACTCATACACTCACATATACACATATAAACAATCACTTACTCACTCGCACACAATCATACACACACACACTCACATTCACTCACTCAAATACACACACAGAGATGACTGAATCCGCGGGTGGTAATAAGATAACAAATACTAGTATCTTAGCTTGTACTAACAAGACGTACTCGAATTTTCAAATGGAGAATAAAAAATGCCACTATTGAAAAACGTTTAAGAATGAACATATCACTTGTAACTAATTTGTCCATAAAGCCCGAAAAAAAGATGAAGCATCAGGTTAATTTCTTATCAGGCAAAAATTGTGTAAGAGTTTAGGTTGTGCGGTTGGCCATAACACAACTCTAACAAGAATTTGGACGAAGAACTTTGATAGTTCATTGAGAAAATTGGGAAAAGACGACCATGACATTTCGCTATTTGCTTTAAGCTATTGAAAATTTCTTAATGCCATGATGGACCGAGTTGTATGGAGAAGCTCTGTCAAGATGGCTAGAATAGGTGACCCACTAACCGACCAAATTGCTCTTAACTTTCAAATTATCCCTGATTTGCATGTTGTAGGTGCTTGGACTTTTCTTGAATGTATACAATTGTGTCAAACTGCTATAGGACTAACTTGTTGTCAACTATATAGTGATCTTATATGAACGATAAAGACTTGCCATTTGTTTCTTTGACATGCATATAACATGGGCGGCACCAATAAGGGGACTAGGGTTCGAGTCCCTTATTTTAGAGATAAAAACGTTTTGTTTGTTATTAATAAGAGACTGAAAAGAGCATAATTTTGGACTCTGGTATCACCATTTAGCTGATAATACCTCACTTGCAGAAACGGAACTCTGCCTTCCTAATATCAGTGGTCATAAAATTATACCTAAATCCTGATGCATTTTCGTGTATTCTGCAAATCATGATTTTTTGTCAGATAATGCTGTCAACTGGAGCTCTTCATTGACTTTAAAGTTCTTGGCGCGACCCCCTGGATTTGAAGAAACGACGACTTGCTTCTACCGAAATTTCACACAAGGGTTCTTTTCTTATCCAAAAAGGGATTTGAGTTTAAACTTTATAAATTTCTCGCACAGTAAGCACACGTCACAATATTATTATGAATTGTCAACTGAGAATGCGCAGAACAGAGGGCACTCTAAACCAGTGGTCCCCAACCTTTTGTGTGCCAAGGATCGGTTTCAAAGTTTAAGAACTTTCTGAGGACCGGTGCATGGATGAGTGGCAGATATACAAATTAAACGTAAACATCGGGTCTCTAAGTCGTTATATTTGAACTAGTTTAGGTTCTTACAAAATATATACATCAATAAAAGTGAAAAGAAAAACCAGAAACACTAAAATTTATTAAAATGTCACCTGTCACCAATGACACTTTAAAATATTTAAAAAATCTTGCCTCATTTCAAACCGAAACGGAAACGAAACCGAAAATAAGAAAAAAATGCTGTCATCCTACGGTCCGGTAGGAACTTCTTTAGGGAACGGTGCCTGTCCACGGTCCGGTGGTTGGGAACCCTGCTCTATACTATTTGCTTTTACGTCTAATGATAAAGTGAATGGCGTGTTAACGGGGAGGCATTTAGGGTAATTGTCCCCCGCTTTTGGCAAACTATAATCCTCAGGAATTTCTTCAGTGCTCTATGTTATATGATAACTGCGGCGAGATTATCAGAGGTCCTAATCACTTATGGCGAGCAAAATGCTAGGAGAGGCATTATGTGCTAAAGCCAAAGGCATGGGCTCCACAATTTTAATGGTGGTGGAACCACCAGACCCCCTTAAATTTTCCCCGCTTTAACCAGACCACCCCGCTGGATAAAGTCATTATGATGTCAATGAAACGGCATGATTGGGCTAGCAGCAAAAGTATTGATTGGGTGGAAAGGTATTAAGAGACAAAGACAGCCTATACATTTATAATTTCATATTATTTCTAAATATCAGCGTAATTGTTCTCTTACTTTGATTACCCAGTTTTAATCAAACGTTTGTATAGCGAGGAAAGAAAATAGCCAAGACATACCTAATTGCCTCGTGTAGGATTTTGTTGTGACAGAAAGGGCGTTGTCTTTGGATGGCGACTCGCAAACATAATGTGTAAATGAGGAAAAGTTTTAGAAGAGCATTTTAGAAAACAAGCAAACTGTGCAAGGGAAATCAAACGTTTATTCAGAGATTTAAATTATGAGTGATAAGATAAGTGCATTGTAATATGAAATGCAAGATGAAAAGCATATTATGAATAACACAACATGGCTGATATTTCTCAGAGAAGAAATAAATTCAACTTATCAATATTTGAACATATGAATAGTCTTACTTCATATAACTTGTTTGAGAAAACAGTGACAGTCAAACATCTAGATGAAAAATTAGAATAATTAGGTATTTCACAAATCAACTGCTTACGTTTCTAGATATGTATATTCAATCAGCAGCCTGGATAATCTGCTGGTGGCGTAATTACTGTGTCAGGCAGCTGTTTAAAGGGTCATCGTTTTAAAAACTGACAAAAAGAGAACAACTTTCCAACAGAAAAGCCCGTCTCTATGAAACGCCTCCTTCATCAAACACTTCATCGACTAAAAAGAGGCAGTGAACTTTGTAGTACAAGCTCTTTGATATCTAGAGTATACGAAAGCGATAGCCTTAACTTTATCAGATATCTGAAAGTTCGAAAAATAAATTAAGTATAATTAAAAATTTCTCTCGCGTGTTTAAAAATTTAACGGGAGTGTCCCTCTTTAAAAGCCCTTCTAAAACAGTTCAAATTTAAAAACGCCTTCTGGCGTTCATTTGAAGCTCCAAGGCAGCTTTCAAAGGGAATTTCATTTCATCATACAACCACTTTAATGCAAATAAACACCCCGTGCCAACCTTTTTAAACTTTCACAGACAATTTGAATTCTGTATCATCGAATTGGCTGTCAGTTAATTGCCAACCAAGAAATTGACATCCAAGGCACAGATTAGGTTATTTCATTATTCAGGCGGCTCGCTTCTCCGAGCGAAGTGGACGCCTACGACGAAGATAAAGATTACACTATTCCACTTACCAAGTAGTTCACACTTTTATGTGGAGTAGACGGCCACGACGAAGATAGATATTTCACAATTCCACTCACCAAGTGGCTCACTTGTTTGTGAAAAGTCGACGGCCACAACTAAGACACACTTTACATTATTCTGATCACCAACCGACCCCTTTTGGCATCGACGACAAAGTAAACATCGACGACGAAAACACATTACGCTATTCCATTTACCAGGCGAGTCATTTCTGACGTTCTGCTATAGAAATTCAGATATAGATTACTGTTTTGAATCATTTATACCCGAAAGAACTTTGGAAAGTTCAATATTTGCAATAATATCTTATCATCGTGACGTTTTCAAAGTATTTTTAGAAGGCGTGCCATAAATTTTATTACGTTGAAGTAGTTTTAATGGATCCGAGTATTGGTTTTAGTTAAAGCTGATATCTTGGGAACGGTATAGCTTTTTTGTCATTGCATGTTTTTGGTCTCAGCTACCTGTTAAAATGACCTAAAACGTCACTTATAGCACCTTTTGGCATGTAATCCGTCCAGCATAAAAATTTTAATCATTAATTTGTCACCTTTGTAAGGGAAAAGGTACTGATACCTTCTGATGGGTGGATTATATGCGTCAGGGTTACTTAAAAGGTGCGGAATACTACTTTAAGTTGTTAGCATCCATCATTTTATTACGGTAGGTGCAATTTGTTCGACTAGATGTTTTCGTTAAAGGAATTTGAAGCCATAATTGTAGAAAGGTTTTGCTAATCCTTGGATATGTAAAAGTGGTGCATTCTTAGTCTAATTGTTTCTCCTGTTTCTTGGGTAAAAATGCATGGTCATGTTTTCCGCAGCATCAAGAAGAAATTGTTAAAAAGAGAATCCCGGACGTTTAACGGACCAACTTAGCGAGAACAAGCGATGGTGTTAGAGCAGAATCTTTCCTTTAGGTTGGAGTCAAAACATTATAAAAGCAGCTGAGAGCATGGGTCCTTGACGTTGTCTTAAATGTAAGAAAACACCATCAATAGCCCATAAAAATGGATGGTATATCAGACTTGCATCTGATTGGGTTATACACAGTTGAAAGACAAGAGGGAATAAAGAATTTTCCAGTACAACAAGGATGATCTGAAGTTTTCTACGCGCGTCTTCTGTCAATCCGTACTTTTTAAAACTATTCCAATGAAAAGGACAAGTTGAACAGGAATACTAGCCAAAAAGCGATTTTCAAATAAATCCAAATTGGCAGTAAATGACCCTGAAAGGATAGTTAATCGTTGTGATAACTTACATCAACTGTGTTGTATCTCCCATTTTATCAAAGTAAACAAATTTTAAAAGTACGATTTTTCTTCAGAAAAAACACTTGGGAATTTTTATAACCAAAGTTATAGTGAATGTAAATGCCGAAATCCCCCAAAGAAAGTACCGGCCAAAGTAACAAGCGTGTAAGAAAAACTCCCAACCATAGCTATTTTCATGTCCGATAACAATTTCGCTCTCACTTTGATCTTCATCGTGAAATTCTAATTTACAAATTGACTAAAGGTAAACACTAATATTTAATGGTTACCTACGTCAAATGTTGAGAATTCTTCTTGACAAAAGCAGGGTAAACAAATTTTACTACCTTTAGAACCATGCCAAGGAAACCGATAATTGAATATTTGAGAGCTTAAGAGGATATCTTTTAAATCTCTCCAGCTGTTAACAAACTACGAAAAGCATAAAATTTTCGCCGCAAAAGCAAAAATAATATTCTTGTTTAGCCTATATGATAGCAACCCTCTGAGTTCTATAAACCAACTTCATCAGTTTAAGTTAAACTAACAGCGCCCAATAATGTATTAGCAACAGCTGAATGAGAAAGTAATTTTGGTGTGCGTTTGTATATTAAAAGATAAACGGCACTTTCCTTTAATTCGACGCTGGCTGTTTCCTCTGATTTGTGAAAACCCATTACTATGAAAATTTGTACATCAGTGCTCTTGATGTTTTAGTTAGCTATCTTCTTGTTAAATGTTCCGAATGCTGTCCATACTATCTTCTGTCGAGGCTATAAATTGCAATAAATGATTTCTTTTGAAAACAGAACGTCTAAATGACTCTCAAACAGCAAACAATGAGAGTTGCTTGATGATACGCGACACTACTACAAAGAAAGTGCATTGGAAAATGGCAGGTATTATACAGAACCAGAATAATTGTTCTAAGCAGATGTCAAAAATAGCTATAGCATTGAACATACAGATTAAAGTGGTGACATGATTAGTCCGTCATTTATAGAAAACAAAATAGATAGTGACCAGGAATTACGTTTATGAGAGAATATAATCTCTGTAACACAATTAATGTCATTAATCTGGCCGCGTCTACCTTCTTAAGAGTATCTAAAGTAGTTTTTGTCTTTTACAAATTACCCGGCATCCTCAATAAACAAATACACCTATGCTACTAAGCTCATTGGGTATTCACAAATTAATTCAACGTTACGGTTGCAAGTTTAACCAACTCCAGGAAGAATAACGATTATGAAATATATATCTACTTAGAAGTTATATATTTTAGTAGTTACTTATTTTATCACTGATATATTGGCCAAAGACAAGCACTACCTAGTATTCCGTACACTTTATATTCAAAAATGATTCTCAGTGCATGCTAATATATGAAAACTTTTAAGGATATTATCTTTACCACAGAAGTGTTCAGTAATGTTTCTAAGGGTTTAAATTTCTTTGAGCAATCAGTTTTCTCTTTCTTGTGTATTCCGTTGTCTGTTACAGTTTTAACTCTTAAGCAGGATCACTCAGAACACTTTTTGAACAGCCAATAGTCGTGTCGTTCGGTTCAAGTTACCACTGCTGTTATTATTTTTATTTGCTACAATGTCATCATCATCACTCTCTTTCATGCCTCTCCGACAGATCCTTACAACAAAATCACGGCGAAAAGTGACTCGATTTTTCTGCCAAGTCAGATCCTTTCTACATAAGCTACGTCTGATCAAAACTAGCAAATGCTCTTCCTCCTAATGAGTTCACAGTTTTGAGCTCCTAGGTTATTTCTGCTATGTCTGCTTTCAAATGTTCCACGGATAGTAAAATAGCAACATCTATAAAAAGTGGCTTTTTTTGGCTGATTTTTTTACTTATTTTTAGAATGTTGTATAGGTCTAGCAATACACCTGATTAGTAGCATGCTAGTTTTGTTGCATCCACTCAGCTTGAGCAGTCTTTTCTTCTAGTGGCAAACGTGAACCCTTTCTACGATGTGTCAAGCCACTTTCTCTTGTCACTTCTACAATGACGATTGATTACTTTATTTAGCTCTGCGCACGGTATGTTTTAAGGCACACTATATTAGATACGAATACGTTTAGGTTTTCAATTATCTAAGGTATGTCATCGTACTATAGACAAAAGAAACATTACAAGAAAATGATAGGACGATGTGAAAAATTGAACGTTTGAGAACTTCATGGAAAAAGACCCATCATTGTGATCTCTGGTACCTTACAAAATGCAAGCAGATTTAAATGATGGACAAGCTTCAATTATATCATACTCTCTTATCAAAAGTTGCTAAATAAATCAAATATCAAATTTCTCGATTCCTATTATCTCATGCTTGTTCATAAGGTCATGTCGTCACTACACCACTCTTTTTATGAAATCGATTTTGTTATTTAGAAGTAATTATAGAAAAAGGTATGGACAATCCATCATGTTTACATTGTCCGTGTCTTTGAAATGGCAAATTCTAATTGTCTTCAATTATGGGAACATGATTATGTACATATTTGCATGAGTAAAATAACTGTCTTCACTGCAACTATCACCGTCGTCAGCTGAAGAGTTGTCTAATTTGCACATCTTTTTAAAATGTAACAAATTCGTGGTTATTACTCTTTGAACTTCATTATATCATGCTGTAACAGTGCACTTAGTTTGGCTTATCATAATGTATTGTTTCACGTAAGCGCGCAATCAAATTGTTCTGCTTCTGCGATAAATCAAAATGCTGTCATAAACTCGAGTATTACATATTTTAGCATTACTTTGTTGATGAGTTAATACTTGGCTAAAATTTGATTAGCTCCATTTGACAGAACACTTCATTGAATTGTAGTCCATAGTCTTATGTTATACCATGAACGGCATCTTATCACATTTAGGTATAACAATTTGATGCTTGTGTAAACAATGAAATTGGATTCAGGACAATAATAATAGCCCTCCACTACAAGAAGCAGGTACTTGCCTAAATCAAAAGTATCCCATGAAATGCTAGAAAAACTTGTCATTGTTAAAGCCTCTAGTGAATTTGCTTCCCTATGGCTTGAAAGATGACGCAATTACCAAGGATTCCTGTAGCACCCAGATTCTCTCCTAAATGAGAGCATGAGTATATATTTTGCGAAATTCATTTCGTAAATAAATAGCTTTAGAGCTAAACTGGAATTAAGATAAAAGCTACGTACGTAAAGGTAACATCTGACTTACATTAAATTCCGCTGAAAAGTTTAACAAATTTGAAATTCCAATTGTTTAGTTCAATACTTGCGTGTAGGTCTTTGACAACCTTGTCTAAATTCAAATCTTGTTCAATTTCTGCTCACCTCTGTGCCCTAAGTATGCTGTTTCGTCTGATGAAATCAATACAAAAATTGATCATTAAATCTTGCTACTGCTCTAAATGAGCTATTTAAGAATGTCGCAAGAGACAAAGGATTGGTTTGTACTGGCTTCCTACTACTGTATATAACATCAAAACGTTTATGATTTTTAATCAAAGTTAAAATTTTGCTTTACAATAGAACATGGAAATATTTATTTCCATGTTCTATTGTACACACACTATAGTCAGGGTTTTCTCTTCAGTTTAAGAGCAATGCTCTATCAACGGCTTAGATAAGAAACAGCTACTGGGGATGATTCCATTGTACCTTGTAGTCATAATATACCAGGAATGCCTACAGAGTTAGCTTTAACTAAAATAGAATTGCCTACAGAGGTGGCTTTAACTATGCCAGATATGCCTAAAGAGTTAGCTTTAACTATGCCAGACATCTCTCTTTTTGTATTCTAATACTCCATGTAAATTGTCGATACTAATGCATTTGTAAGTATATAATATGCATTCTGATTGACAGTAGTCCATTGAAATGGGATATTTCACTTTCTAAGCTCGTGTATAGTTGCATTTAGTGTAACAAATTCAGCAAAAAATTTGCTACTCTAATTAACCGTGCTAGGACTACGATACTTCTTAAGCATTGCATAGGGCTGATGCAAGACACCAGTTCGTAAGGCTGATGCCTTCAGCTTCAAGTGACCCACAATGCATTGAAGTACAAGAGCCCACTTTCTGACCCCCAAAATAAGCCAATGGTCATTCTGTGCACGATGCTGTCATTTTTATGACTTCCTCGCGAGCCAAGGGCTTCTACTTTATTGTCAACAATACGGAACTATTAGCATATGTTTATTTGCAAAGGTTTTTAGCCTCAGGCACAATTTGTCAAGCAAATCCGCGGTTCGTGTAATGTTGTCAGGAACGTGATCTCGCTAGGCAATTTTAAATTTGGCAGGTTTTTATCTTTGTAAAGATCTTCTCTGCATGAACAAAAGCGTCATTGCTGTACTAAAAACATCTGTTGACGCGTCATTCAACTATCTTCTATTAAATTAAGTTTTTCAAAAAGAACAGTACCTAAGCAAATAGATCAACAGGTCATTTTTATTAATTTTATTTAATGTAGTTGTTAAATTTGAAAAGAAAAAACATCAGAAGTGTCTGCAAATGTGAGGAAATGCTAAGCTTTTCTCATCCAAAATTCCGAACACCGTACTAACATGAATTTGAGGTGTGCTTAATATTCCTGATCATAGCACATTGGTTGACATACAAAAATCGAACACAGCTGCCAGCCTTTACTTTACCCATTAACCATGCAACAAAATAAAATTACTTTATTAGGCGCAGCCCTACTTCCCATCTGGTTGAGGCCAACAATAATTCTAAACAGGCCTCTAAAGCGGCAACACAAAGTATTTTAACAGGTCTCTAATAACCTAACAGATGGATCGTCGATGGAAAGATAAGGCTTTGCTATAGTCACGTAAAGCGTAATATGTCGGGAGTGGTATGCGATACGTGTCTTAAACTAGAACGTTTTTCAGTAGCGCTAATGTTGGTAGAGTAAAATTACTTTCTAAAATCAGTCACTTGATAGCGAGTATACACTTGTACTACCGTGAATCATAAATATCAAGGGTACGTACGCATCTCTTTGCTAATTGAGACGGGCAGTGGCCATCAACGATTCATACAGAACTTAGCACGTGCAGATTTAATTAAGCGTTCTTCAACTTGAGTGAATAATCTATCGTATCAATAATTTGAACATGAATGGGTACTAATGACCACTACAGCTATGCTTGTAGTATCTTGCTATCCGATGGCCTGTTGAGAATTCTACAGTACACAGTTTTAGTCAGGTGGTTTAGCATGAACTGTGGCATATAGGTTTCAGGCATTTGTTAACAATAACACCAGATGGATTTCAACTGACGGTACTAGTACTATTTAAAATCTAGTACAAATGGATAAAATTAAGGTACTCTTTTGTCATGGACGTTTAGCACCTTCTAGGAAATGTATGTCTAGAACCTTCTAGAAAGTGATATATACACTTAGAATCTTCTAGAAATCTTCCCTGTGCAGCAGAAACAATACTGATGCAATATTTACATGAAGCTTCTAGAAAGCTCCATTTGATTCTATTTTTGTTCTAAAAGCTTCTAGAATGTGCTACTGTGTTCTACAGCATTTTATACTGTTCTGGCGAGTTCTGCTGGCTTATAGGTGGTCTTCCCAAACCTTTATAAGCAGTTGCTTTCCAGGAATTTTATGACTCTTTATTACTATTAAGCATTGATGGAAAATATGCTCACAGAAATATCCCAAGCTGTAAAAAGATTTCCTTGTTAGAGTATGTACAACGGGGATTGGCATATCACCGTTTTCCATCTAGCTCAGGTATACTCTTTACTAGCTGTTAAGGAACTTTATCTTATTTTGTAGACTTCAGTGTTAAAGGTATGGCAGACATTTTTTGGCGCAGTCGACAGAATTTTGATCAAAACACTGAGAAGACTACATCCAACCGAATTGACCAAAATCAAGAATGGCTGAGCTTAAGGAGACCATCATGACGATGGAGGAGCAGATGAAGATGATGCAGGAGCAACAGACAAGTGCCGAAGCTTGAACAGCAACGGAACGATGACCATACCCAAATGAAGGATCTCCTAGACTGATTTTGTCAGGGATGTGTTCCATACCAAGTTCCAGCTACCATTACTATGGCTGCTTCCACTCATACTTTAAACCCGTTTGATCTGACTTCGGAAATTTGGACCGACTACTATGCCTGGTTTTGCACATTTGTTGGAGCTCATTCTGTTCCAGATCAATGGAAAGCCCAAGTGTTCCTGACTAACCAGTCAGCTACGACTTAGAAGCTACTGGTCAATCTGGCAAAACAGCAGTCACCCACGAAAGACATCAACGACGAGATAGGACGAGATAGTTTCATTCATAAAGAATCAGTTCAACCCTAAATGATTCATCGTTCGTGAACTTTTTAAATTCTTGAGTGATATGCAGCATACGTCCGGCAAAACCATTTAAAAACGTAATGCTCGGATACGCCAAGATGCCGCTACGTGTGATGTTGCATCTATCCAAGACCCACAGGATGAAGCTTTATGCACCCGCTTCATTTGTTCTGTAAAAAATGAAGCAGTCCTGAAGAAACTATTCGAGATCAAAGACTATGAGTTAGATTTTGCCAGGGCTATCAAACTTGACACTGAGACAAAGGATGCAGCCAAAAGAGTGAAACAAAAGAGACATCCCAAGTCCAAGGCCAATTACAAATCTAGTGACTTGAACAAACCCAATGAGAATTGCTACCGATGCTTTTATCTCCTAATTGCTACTACTGATCCCTTCTGCTCCTACTGCAATAGGAAGGGTCACCTGGAAGTTGCCTGATGGAAGAAGCCACCTTGCCACTCAACAAAATGTCATTGAAATGCCTTGAAATCAAATCCATCCAGGCACCAGGCACCTTGCAAGTTCTTTGCCAAGGCTCAAGAAGCCCATCCAAATTGATGGCAAAACGATGGAAATGGAGGTTGATACAGGGACAGATACTGTGGGCCACAGGAAAGAACTAGGGAACTAGGACAGGAAAAGCCTCTGATCAAATCGAAAAATGTCCCCTTTTCATTAAAACTCGTCCTTACCACTTAGATTAGCATTTAATGGCTCCAAGGTCGGAGTTAGTGCTGTACTATTTCATCATTATCCAGATGGGGGTAAGTGGCCTATCTGCAATGTATCTGTTGTGACTTTGAAGCCATGACGAACGCTGATTATATTTGCAATGCATAAAACTGAAATATAAAGAGGAGACCTTCATTTATACACTTGTTTACAAAAAAAACATTTTGATCTGAATGGGGATAGGTGTTTTTTGCTACTTTGGGTGTGCTGAATTCAAATTTATAAATAGTTTTGCTCTATCACCTCTAGTTTTCTGGCTTTTAAATAGTCTCATTTTAGTATAAGCAGAGAATATATGTCCACATTTCAAGAGTTGCAGCAGCTTATAACAGATACAACAGGATGGATAAAGAACACTGATTGAATCAGTATACTTGGATGACACAATTACACAATCTATAGTACCACAGACAGTCAAAAGTGTGTTTTCTTAGACGATCTGGCGTATTTTGCCTCCGGGATGTCACGCAAGAGCATGCAGCAGAAGTCTCCCATCATGCCGGGTTTCCATTTGCCTTGATAGTTGCTCTCTATCTTAGTAATGGCTGGGTAAAATCTTTCTCCATGCTCATCCCTCACTGCTCCAAAGTTTAGCGAGAAGACGTTGAGGTGGGAATGGAGAAAATGGATCTTGAGTGACATTCGGCACCCCATATCCTCGCAAGACTTTAGAAACTTCTCAATAAGGGCTTGGTAATCTGGTACGCGTGTGTTACCAAGGAAACCACTACAGACTGACTTGAATGCTTCCCATGCACTCAGTTACTTTAAGTTAAGAAGCTCCTCAAAATCAGTATCTTTCAGCAATTCTCGGATCTGAGGTCCGACAAAGATGCCCTCTTTGAGCTTAGCAGCACTAAGACCTGGGAACACAGTAGGCAAGTGTTGGAAGGCAGCATCATTTTTGTCCAACGCCTTTACGAAATTCTTCATCAAACCAAGCTTAATGTGAAGAGGAGGAAGAAGCACCTTATTCATGTCCACCAGAGGATTCTTCTTGACGCTGTGTTTGCAAGGAAAAAGTGCTTCTAGATCACCAGTCTTCCTGCTTGTAATGCTGAGATACAGCTCGACTATCCCAGAGACAGAGAAAACAACAGTACTTTGTGAAGCCCGCATGCATACCCATAAGAAGACCGATGACCTTGAGGTCCCAACACAGACTCCATTGGTACTCGCTGTACTTAATAGCTTCTAAAAGAAGCTTCATATTGTCATAGGACTCCTTTAGATGGACAGAGTGTGCAATGGGAATGCTGGGATATTCATTCTCGTTGTGCAGAAGCACAGCCTTGAGACTTTGCTTGAAAGAGTCTATGAAAAGACGCCAGTCTGAAGGATTATGTGGCAAACCAAGGGACATGAACAAGCCAGGTATATTTGTGCAGTAGCACAACTTGTTTTCCATGTCAAAAAAGGAAGTAAGGTCTTTGTTCCGATTCCTGAAACTGGTGATCCTTACATCTTCCTGGACTAGTATCCACTGTTAAAGCCGAGACGTCAAGAGCTCTGACTGCTGTTTTGACAGATACAAATCACAAGCAAGATCATTCAGGTCTTCTTGCGTGATCCAGTGTGGCTTGTTGCCACTTGTTCCTGAATATGTAGA
>JANTCA010069538.1:0-15672 GCA_024741275.1 Chironex yamaguchii
GCCACATCAACCGAAGTTGATGCCCCTCACTTAGTTTAGCACCACGGTCGAGTGGAGGTCCCAGGGTATGGCCGCTAAGGGTATGCACAACTAACTACTTGGAGCCATAAGTGAGAGTTGGATAGATTGTTGTGGACCATTGATCCCACCCACACCTAAATTGACTTAGATGTGCGACCGGCAGGTTTATCAAGGGTACTACCACTAACAACTACCCCAAATACCCCAAATATTCTTAAGTCTTAAGAATCCTATATGAACAAGATATTACTCTAGAACTTGCTAAATGCACGAGTTAGTTTCATATGAAAGTGGACAGAGTGATGTTCTGTAAAGAAGAGGAGTAGAATTATAACTGTAATCACCGGAGCGTCGAACCCAATGCAACAAACCTGATCCCTTTCCTACTGAGCTAAATAACTCACAGTCGACTTGAAAATTTTCGACATTGCGATAAATGCATTCTTACAAGCATTTTTCGTCTGATGGTCGTCAGAGTATGAATCGTCAGACAGGAAAGTTTAGATATATGGCAACCTTTTTATACGAAACGTGTATCGTATTTTAGCTTATTAGTTGAAGTCATGTCTCTTCTCAACGGATAGCATCTGAAGTATTGTTATTGTGTTCTATCCCATGTTTCATCTTGACATGATCGTTATAATTTGCATTTGTGATTTACGATCAACTTCGTTTGTTGATGTTGTAAATACAATTCTGAGGTTATTGATGATTAGAGAATGTCATAATTTTGTAAAGTAATTTAGGTTAGAGGGGAGAGATGAACACTATTTGCAGAAAAGGCATGTACCATCACTATCTTGATGGAAATAGATGATATTGCACTGATTAAGTATTTGCAAACGATAGTAAAGTGACAGTGGGATGGATTGATCACACATCCTATGTGCGTGTTTCTTTAAGCACCATCTCTTTAGCTGTATACTTTGACTGGAACACTTGATCAAGAGCAAGGAACGTTTCAATGTGACAGTTGTCTACGTTTTTGTCGCATGAAACCGTTGCCTTTCATACTTCTTATTGTATAGAAAATATTCAAGTAGAGGAAGTAGCAATGCCAACCGAGACTTTACGAGCAGAACCAGATTCGTCTACCCACCGACCAAATAACAAAAAAAGGAAAAAGAAGAGACACAAGGAAAGGTATAGTAGAGCCATTTTGGTATCAAAGTGAACCAGAATCAACAGAAGACGTAAACTTATTACATTTAACCAGGGTTTGAAATTGAAAGGCTTATTTTATGAAGCATTTTTCAGGAGATGGAGGAATAGCGATGAGACTTAGATGAAGAACTGCCTTGGCAAATATAGATCTTGGTCAATTTTCTAGTTATGCTTGTGTACACTTGTTAGCATGTTGAAGACCTCTGTTAATTACAGCTTCCAGCAGTATCATCTAGTGACATCTCTGTTTGCGCACAAGGTGTGCACCAGCTTCCTTCTTAGCGGTATCATTAATATAAAAAGGCTTAACAACAATCCCTGATACAGTCCTACGTGAACAAGAGCTGGTAACTATGACTTGCAATCTAACATTCCTAAACATTGACTGAACAATCTTTATTAACCGTTCTTGCACGTAATTTCCTTTTCATCCACCAAGCCACATCCTATGTCCATTTTCAAGTTTACAAAAGCAAATTTTCAAAAGTTTCAATTCTGGCTCGGTATTTACGGTTGCACTTATGGTCTGGAAAGCTGGAATAGAATGAAATCGGACCTCATCTTCATAAGCTACTGTGTGATCACCTTTGCAAAAACTGCTGTAAATCCTCAACGTATGATCTGTTAACTTTTCCATTTCCTTGTAGCAGTTAGCAATTGGTCTAGGCTTATTATCTGAAGTAAAATTATCTCGTAATCTGTTTTACAGTGACTTTATAGGGCAGAAAAGGTGGTCGTTTGCAATGTTTGTTGTCAATCTCTTAGCTCTCACTTATGACTGGTCAGGTTTATAGTTGTATGTTTCCTTGGAAAAGAATAAATTTTTTAAGGGTTTATGCCAGTTTTGCTGACGAAGTAAACTTGTAGCTGGCAAAGGAGCTTGGCTGGTTAATTTTGCAAAAAAAATAAGAGTAATCTCTGATTATTTGGTAAGGTTCTGGAAATCCTCTATTGATAATATGTATCTCTTTGATAGGCGAAAGAGTTCCAAAAAACACAAACGATCCGAGAGCAACTCTGTATCTACAGATTCAGGAAGCCAAAGTAATGAAGAAGAAATATTATCATCTGACATTGAGGATGATGAAGATATTTTAGAACTCATTAGAACAGAGGGGCTTAGTGATTTTCAATTTGATATCAAACCTCTTCAAGACTATCTTCCAGACAGTAAAGCATTGTACAAGGAAGTTTTCAAAATCATCAATAAAAAAGAATTCAAACAAATGTTGCCTGAAAATCTTAAGGTATGTCATTCAATAAACATTGTGATTGCATGGTTGCAAGAATTTTAGTATTGGTGATTGTTAATGTGTTTCTCAAATGAGACCAACCTTTCAAAGACAGATTTTGAACACACAATAAATAAGCTACTTCTATTTGATTTGGTTAATTGAAGTACACATTTGTTTGTTTTTTTCATATCTTTACTCTGCTAAATATGATTACATTAGGGGCAATAACAATATAGCATGTATAATAATGAATCAAATATAGTCAGTATAACTTAATGTCACAATT
Organism: Chironex yamaguchii; assembly: GCA_024741275.1. NCBI lineage: Eukaryota > Metazoa > Cnidaria > Cubozoa > Chirodropida > Chirodropidae > Chironex > Chironex yamaguchii. Next base: position 2,707 of record JANTCA010069538.1, read on the forward strand.
TGTAACTAGAGGCACTTCAAGTGCAAACCTCTGCCAAGCCAATTTGAATGTTAAAATGACCTGTGCTTATAGGTGTATTGTTAACAAGGATGTTCCTGCTAGTTATAGTTTCATCAAGATATCATTACCAACTAGAAGCACTCCAAGATTCCAACCTTCTGCTAAGCCATTATGTAATTTAAATGACCTGGAGTAATAAGCATCATGTTGTGAAGTAATAGGCATCATGTTAAGAAGGTTTTCCCTATGATGCTTTTCATGCTAAGTGTGGTTTCATGAAGATATTACCAACTATGGGATGTTTTAATAGCCTCCATTGTAACTTGGTTAATCTGATGAAGACTCATTAAGCTGATATCTTTGCCAGATGATAACAATTACATGAAGACAAAGATAGTGGTTTTTGTTAAGGAATATTTTTTAGTGAGGGAATTTTGCTACTTAAAATGTAAATGAGAAGCAGTCAACCCACAAAGATTTGACATACTTTTACTACCTTCAAAATGGTGGCAAAGTTACAATAACATTATCCTCATTTTTCTCAATTTCATTATTATCATTATCAACTACATGGTGTCTCAGATGGAATTTTTCAGAAGCGATACTGCAGCTGCATAGCATAACCCTTTTTTAGCCAAGTCCTTCAAGCTTTTTTTTCAACTTTGACATGGTTATCCTTCACAGCTTGTTTATCTAATTACTGTTTACTACATTATTTTGAGTTTTGGAGCTTGGGTATCATATTTCATACAGCAATTTGTGGAAAAATGTTGATAGGCAAGTCCAAAAAGGCAATTGTTTTAAAGTAATATCAATACTGAAAAACTGTGCATACTCACACATGGATTTTTAAAGGATGTTTAAAAGCAGATATAATGACAATAATGAAATGTTTTGCACAATAATGAAATGTTTTGCTTGATTATGCAATGACCCATATCTAACTGATTTAAATCAATCTGAAAACAATGACAAAGTTGAAAAATGATTTTAAGCAAACAAAATGTGTTAAGATAGCGCAATCAAACAAGCAAACACTTCCATAGCAACCATAAGCTATGCACAATATTCAATCACAACACTGTCAAAATCAGCTACAGCTGCATGAACAACATCAAGCTAATCATCAATAACCACAACAAACACATTTTAAAATCCCTTGTAAACAACGCTAACACTACAATCAACACCAACTCACCAAAAATTGTAACTGCCAACAAAAATATTCATTGCCCGCCAAAAGTTAACTGCCTGCAAGCTTCCATAATATACCAAGCTACCATCATTCGTACATGAAGGCAAGGACACTGTGGAAACATACATCGGATTCACTGGAAATGAATTCAAGACAAGATATCGCAACCATACTACATCATTTAGATAAACTCAGGAACTCAATAGAACTCAATAATCACATCTGGGCACAACAACAGTAACTATACAATCTCCTGGTGAATAATTGTATCTCGCTCTTTTACAATAGTACAATTAAAAGGTGCTTACTCTGCCTCAAAGAAAAGTTCTTTATCATATGCTAGTGTGAGCTATTAGTGCTAAACAAAAGAAATGATCTCATCACATCATGCCAGCATAGAAACAGACTTTTGTGCAATTTATAAAATTCCATGTGTCTCCCCTGTAAGTAACTGCCATACAACTCCAGCAAAAGATACAACCTTTGTTTAAAAGAAAAGTTCCTGATCATCTATGAACCCAAATTTTTATCCCTAAACATCATCATTGTGCCACCATAGGAACAAAGCTCTGCTTAGTAACAATAAATAACATCATTTAGTTTGTAACTTTTCAAACCAAAAAACATCCAATCAGAAGACCTGAAAACTATTTTATGACTTTTCAGATCAAGGAACAACTAATCAGAACACTTAAATCTCACATTGTAACTTAACAACCAATCAAAACACTCAATTTATTTTAATGTTGTTAATGTAAAATTCATAATGTATAACATTGGAAGGCAATCAAGAGAAATACTCTGAAGAGTGAGCTATCACAAAACAGGTTTGTAGGCATAAAGACGTCATAGATTTGTCTTCTCCGTACTTCAACATTTGTACTACGCTCTGCTCTTATCTTTAGAGCACTATTTTAAGGATAAATCAGACCACAGGTATTTATTTGTATATATTTTTATGGTGACACATATTGCAATTAATAACTAATTAATTAAGCATAAGCACTTAAATTAAAGCCATTTTATGTTTTTATTAGTTTTTATGTGGCTTAATTTGTATGGAAACCTTGGTTTTCTCATTCTTTTAGAAATATGATCCTAGAGAGGTCCGGCGATGGTGTTTTAATGAAATGGAAGGAATTTCACAGAAAAGGCTTAAGGCAATATTATTAGGAGCAACCATGACTTCCTCATCAAGTGAAAGTGATGGCATTCCATCTGATTCCGAAAAACAGCAAGTTGGCAGTTCCCTCAACTATGATGTGGAACAAGGAATAAATATTAATCTTGACTCTGGTATCAATTTTGATTCAAAGGGACAAGTTGTGCAAGATTTGAGTATTTTAGCAGAGCTGAGCAAATCACCTAATGAAACTGAAATTGATGAGTTACTTGTTGGTGAAGAGAAAACAGCAGGTATTATGACATTTGTGAATATACTAAGGTCATGCAGTTTATAAGGTTGCAGTACTTTGGACATTTAAAAGGAGTAAAGGCAAAACGCGTAGCCTAGTAAATGTCAGGCTATTGAGGTTGATGCAAGTTTAGGTAGAAGATGATCCAGATATGAAGTGAAGTAATTAGAGAAGATTTGAAAGGGACCAAAGTTAACATGGAATACGGTTAGGATAGGATAGGTTGGAGTCAGTCATAAGAACATATTCAATCCATACAAGTATGAAAGTTAAGTAGAATATGATAATATGAGTACAGCTTCATATAATGTATAACATAATAAACTCCGTGACGAGGAACACATGCTACTGTAAAGCTGTTTTGTTTTCACATCAATTTTTACAGGCTCAGTCAGCATTGACTGACATGATTATGGCCATAACAGTGTTAGTGAAAAGATGGATGCATTCTTTTAATAGTTTGAAGCACCTCTTAATATTAGTGAAAACTTCATAGACTTTACAAGAAAAATATATTTGGTTGTTCTTAATATAATAGACCACCTTACTGATGACTGCTTGTGTCTAGGGTTGTTGTCAACTCGTAACCCTTTGTCTGTTACCTTTGTCTAATATTTTGAAACAAGTATGTCTTATGTTTTAAATGCATTGCAAAATTGATTTTGCTTTAACAAGAATGACCGTAGGTAGCCTATGTAACAAGTTTTTCTAAGTCTCCATACACTCAAGAAAACATTTTAGAAAGTGACAAGACCTCTAAACCAGCCGTTTGTGAAATATGTGGCAGTTTTAAGTACAATAATAATGCTTTAATCTTTTTGTCTTTTTTATTATTGTTTATGTTTTCATACTCTGCAGATTGCTTTCATACTCTTATGATTTTCAGACGCAATATGATTCTATGTGTGTTTTTAGTGCGTTATAAATTTTCAACGTGATTTTCAAGATTTGTACCAAGATTGTTCAAATTTATACACTTTTTATGTTATTTGTTATTCAACCTTAGATATCAAAACCAATTGTTGGTGTGCATACCAATATGTCCCGATATGTTTCATTTTTACTTACTATTGTTTGATTTTAAGGTGAAAGCTCAGGAGGTACATCCCAATCAATACAAGGAACAGCTTCAAAAACACAAAGCAGCACAGAAATCAATCCTCATCCTGATCTCCTGGAGCTTGAACTTAGAGCACGTGCTCTACAATCATTTTTGAAATATCAAGAGAAAAGACAGAAAGAAGTGATAGACCAAGAAAAGGCAACATCAAGTGGATCCTCTTAAGTTTGAACTAATACTGTAGGCCAACAAACTGAGATGTACTGTAAATATCAGTATCAATTTCTAGTGACAGCGCAGATGTATTAGGTCATATGAACATGTCAGTGATGATGATACTGCACCGTTTTGGTCACCCTAGTTTGTACATTTGACCACCAAACCTAGCTCTTCATTTTTATGATGTATATCAATCAAGTTTTTTTCTCACGTGAATTGGATGTACTCAGCATGATGTATAAAAGGAATTATACTGAATTCTCTAGTATTCATAGTTAATTTAAACACAAATACAGTGTCAGTAATGTATTTTTAATAATTATGCTAGGTGTTGAGTACAAAAATGTTTGTTTTATTATCTCCATGAGCAAAAAAGGTAAAATTTTGTCATATATATAGTCTGATAAATGATCCAATTCATGTAACAGTCTCTTTGACTTTCAAAATTGTGATGCCACAATCGTTTTCACAAATCCTCAATATTACAACTCAAAGATAATACCATATTACCTGTGTTATTATTTAGCCCACTAACTACAACAACAATGCCAAGTCTGTTACCATTGCATATTTCCACATTTCTGACGAATGGATAAATTAGGGATGGAGTGGGTGACATTTCTTGTATTTTTTTAGGTTGCATCATGGATCAGACACAAGTATTCTAATAAAATTCCTATACCTTTGGCAGCACCATTTCTCTTTGTACAGCACATTCCACCAAAATATCAAATAATAGATAAATTTTAACTGTTTCTTTACCTCATCAACACTCCAGTAAAATGTGGCAAAACCATTTTAAAGCTATAACACTCCTTTCAAAATGTTTCTCACTCCTCCTTTAAAGTTTGGTTATTCTGTCATCTTGGTACTGAGCAAATCAATGTATTACAATTTGATCTGCACAGTTCACAGGGTGGATCTGAACTGCAGATCACAGCATTTTTGTTAAGACTTATTTCCTGTTATACCTTAAACAAACCTAAAACTTCGCTAAACATAAGATGTAAAAAGCATTTTAGAAATTTGAACATGTTCTCGCATAAATTTTAGTTCCAATTACTTCTTATGTTATTCATCTAAAATTATGAAAAGTATGCTTGTTTAATGGTGATACCGAGTATTTCATGACAAGCAGTATATTTGTCAGGATTGACCTGATAAATCTCACACTAAATAATACATGGCATATAGGAGCAAAATCGTCTGTACACAGACCAATATCAATTAAAGTTGTTATCAGGCTTTCATTGCCTTGTGTCAGAAAGATACTTCATGCAATGTTCATGGCTACCCCTGCCAGCCACAAAACAAACAATTGTACCATCACAGTTTATACATTTCCTTTTATAGACATTGAAGTTAGAAATACCTTACCTACTTTTGTTAATGTTTGATGGAAAATGCAAATTTATTGAATATGGTTGAGGGAATTGCCATACTATCTAATTTGCTAGTACAGCGTATTTCACATTCTATGCTGCATTGAACATTTTTTGTCATGTTTACAATAAAAGCGGACATCTTTAACTTATTTTGCATCTTCAATGCACTTGTCAAGTGATGCAGACAAGCTGAACTAGACACTTGAAGACAATGGAACATATTTTGTTAATCTGAATACACCTTGGTTTGCATGCTAAAATTGATCTAGGAAAAACTTCACTTAATGATTCTTAATTTAAAAGGTATTATAAAGATAAGATACCAGAGCAAACTTTGTTGCAAACTTTTAGTTACATGATGGAATGTCTTACTCGCATTACAAAATTGAATGTTAATTTTTCAGCCGAAATGTTAAGACAAGACCTATTTTTCAAATGAAATAATTTCTGTATGCACATATAAAATCTTCTTGTGGTAATATTGCACTTCTTCTGACTTCATCCCCAATATGCCAGCTTGCAATCATGGATCATTCTTTTCTCCTCGCATGAGAATTGAAATTCCACTAACAAACCATGGTAAATTCCACTAACAAAACATGGTAATTTCAGTGAAATTTGTGCCTGCTTTGAAATTTACATGAAAAATCCAAGTGCATTATTTTTTCCTGAACATAATTAAGTACAGGTTTAATTGTAGTTCAATCCTTCAATGACTACACTAATTATCTTTTCTTTATATATCCCACATGTGTAAGCTATAAACAGTCATAAATACTCTGGAATAACCCATATAGTTATAAGGATACACATGTAGCTCTACAATTGTTCTACACTTTCCACATTAACAGCATTTCCAAAGCTGACACAATGCAGATGAGGAACATATTTAATTTGTAAATTATGTTAATGTGAATCACACTAGCCCTATCCCACTATCAAAGTCCTTTACATGCTATGAAATATTGCATTCAGAGGTGGAGACATCCTCCCCTTGTTCAAGTATATCCTCTCCATCCTCAACAGCATCTTCTTCCGTCTCTTCCTCCTGATGCGTTGAAATTGATGCTTTGTTTATTAAATCATCAGGAAACGACTTTTCTTCTCGTGGTGATGTACTGGCTGCACTTAAGGATTCCTCTTCCACAGTTGTTAACTGAAGAGATTCACATTTTGTTCGAACATTGGCCACTAGGAGTTGATAAGCAGACCTGAAAGTTAAGACAGATAACACTAAAGACAGAGAAGTCAGAGCACATGAAAAGATCACTAACCAGGGCAACATCTACCCTTATTTAAAGACCAATAACTACCTGGTCAATTGCTATCATATATGCCTCCTTCTCCTCTTCCTTCTCTTCATGTTCCACATTATTAACGTTGGTGTGCCCCATTTTGTCTCCCTCTCTTCAACGGTCTTCCTGTATCTTTTTCTAGTACTACTTCAGTACTGATGGTGTTCTTAGACAAACATCAATACTACCTTTGACTAATCTGAGACCAGTTAACAACATACTTTATTTATAACACTATGTTCCATGTTCATGTACCAGAATTGGACCGAGTCCCACAATGCATTTCTTCTGAGATCTGCAAGAGAACTGAACATTGTTCTACTACCTTATTTCCTAATTTGGACAACCCTTCCTGCTTTGTATCCTCCTTCCACATTTTCCACCTTCACACTGTTTCTAAACTTACTATCTACATTACTCGATTCTGTGGATTTTCAGTGGTACTATGGTGCTTCCACCAGCATATTCTACAAAAAGCAGAACACGGAAAGCAACTCAAAAATGATACCACATAAGCAGAGTATACATGTAGTACAACACGTAAATTGCGAATACCATACCCATGTTGTTCTGCCCATGTCTCTAACGCACTGAGTTGTTGATGTAAATAATCGGCTCTTTCAACTGTTAGATCACGAAATGTGACAATTTTTTCAATCAGATGAGCAAGTGAAGACAGATCACCCAACATTAGACCCATGATAAGATACCAATCAAGACATCGTGCTTCATAAAAAATATTCATCAGGTACCTAAAATAAGGATATTAAACTTATGAATAAACAAAATCTCATGATGACAATAAAAACAGATCAACAATACAGACTATAATCAAGAACGATTAATGATCCTTATACCTAACATCTCTTCTACATAAGACAAAAAACATAAACACGTAAAAAAAATACGATGACTTCTTCAAAACACGTTAAATATCAAACATAGGAATTGGATTGAATGTTCAATAATAATGAACACTTGATATCGAGGATACCCTCGTCTACCTACAATAATACAAATACAAGAATTGGTACAATCACTGCCAAAAGTCCATGCTACACCTAACATTTCGAAACCTCACAGTTACTCTTTAACTAAAAGAATTACCCTTGTCTCATTATGCTGCCCCCTGCCACCTAATAGCAATGTTGCTATGTTCAAAGCAGTTGCAAAAGCATTGAGAAATATTGCCTTAAAACAGTTGCTATTGATGTTATCTTTTATCACGCTCACACACACCAACATTGTAAGAGTGGGTGAGCGGATTAAGCATTGAAAGTATGAAAAAGTTGCAAGGTATACCAAGACCTTTGGCAATGATTTAACCTACACATTAAATTACTCATAAGAGCAATATACTACAATTATACTACAATCTATACTACAATTAGCAAATGTGAAACTAATTGACAGTTGCTGAATACGAGTGATTAAGGACCTATCTACTGGAGACCTCAAAACGTGACCAAGTCAGCCTAAATCAGCGTTTTGCGTGATTTAATTATCAAACTAACAAGTCCCGAACTCGCAATGTTCTGAATTTATAACAGTAAGGGCTATCAATTCCTCTCAATCCATCGACTCATGATCTGTTATCATCAATCTTGCTTAGGACAAGTTGCAAAAATGACCATCTACACGACTGTTCATGCCCCACTTAAAAGACCATTAAATTTGGCCCCAAAAATTTGTAAAGGTTTGGTTTTTGCTCTCGTGTCAATGGCCCCTAAACACGTATGATGAACTTCTAAAAGGCTAAAGGTAGGTAACCGTGATCCAATTGTCTTTAAGTATTGTATTAGCGCAGCCACCCAACAGCTTAGTTTAACCTCTTACATGTCGTCTTCAGGCACTTGCCAAATGTACCACAAGGCGGATTCGAACCCAGCACCTCATGTTCAGAGAGTAGGCACTCTAATTATTCGTTCTCTCCCTTACAAACGAATGATGGACACAGAGAAAAATCACATCTTCAAAAAAGAGAGGGTAATTACCATCGATTACGCTAGCATTAGCACCCACAAATGCTAAGAAACAGCCGTTTTAAGTGTAACAATTGATATTAAAGTTCTGCCAATAGCAACTGTATCAACTTAATATTTAGTGCATGCAAGCAAAATCCTACCATGCATTCATAAGAACAGTGTACCGACTATATCAATTCGTTGTGTGTTTTTGTCATTTTCTGTTCCAGTGCAATGCTTAATCGATACACTTTAGGCGTCGATGGCAGGAATGTACCTTTATTAGATATAGTATTCGGACATTTTGCCACTTACAAAGCCAGAACTGCCGCAAGATATTGTGAATCTACCATAGTTCAACATTTATTAGAAAATATAGAATGTGCTATGCTGTATACGATTGACAATTCTTGGATACATTAGCAAAACAAGTTTCTCGTTCTATTTACGTTTTTTTGAATCTGAATTGGTGTAATCCAACGGTCACAAATCATACAGTACGATTTGAATTGCTATACGACGATGTTTTATTATGATCAATGACAGACCTTAAAGCATGCTGGGAGGTGATGTAATGGAAACAGTAACCATTGCAATACCTTTACCTGAGTTCTTTCAGACTCTGCTTTGATCCATGCTTTGTTATGAATTTAGAAATATCTTCCAAATTTGTCAATTCTGAGGAATCATTCATCCAAGCACTCTCACTATCTTCAATTGCGTCTAACTCTTCCAATGATTGAGCTACAGAACTTGTTTCCGAAAATTCTGTGCCTCCTAAACTACTGACGTCATCAGCTGAGAAATTTCCAAATGAAACAATAATACAAATCAGTAGATAACCAAACGTTAAAGAAACCAAACTAGAGACTCATCAAGTTGAATGCAGAATGAAATTTATATATATACAAACTACAGAAGCCTCAATCTCCTATGTTCATTAAAAGATTATATAAATTCTTCAAAAATTAAACATTTTATATAACGTTTCGAATAATTCCTCTTCAGATTCTGATATATATATATACACCCGAAACGTAAGGAAGAAATTTATCAACTCAGCTTTTATCTGTGTTTCTACTTATGCCTTCGTCAGTCCCAGATATTTTTATGTTGGCTCAAGACACATTAATGTATTCATAAATATATATTACTCAGGTTATATATATACATACATCAAGAAAATATCGATGTCGTTCTATAAGAAGTACATTCGATCGCAACGTTAGGTGCTCACAAAATCCAACGAGAATGCAACTGAAAGACCCCAGGTACTCTTAATCTCAATTTTTGATATGACCTGCGTAGACTGCTATCGTTAAGTTTGACTAGAACAAGGTGTATACTTTTATTAGCATTGGTGCTTTGAGGGGCTGCAAATGCTCCCCCCCCCCCCTTCGGACGACCGTGATTCCTTAATGCCCATCTTCATGGTTTTGTCAAGTATAATAACAACGCACCTTTGATTGCAGCCAATTTGGCCTGAATTTCACGGGCCATGTTATCTTGTCCCTCTTCTGATAATTGTTGTTCAGACGGTGTTGTGGCTACACTAGCTGACTGATTGTTTAGTTTTGTGCATTCGTGTTGTTCAAGGCGTTGATATGCTAACACAAAAAAGAAAGAATGTAGTCATGGAGTCACAAGTTCAATGACTAGGGAGAAAATGCAATAAATACACAAGAAATAAAAGCAGCAAAAAATACAAATGGGGCTGGCAAAGACGTCAACCCCCCTCTCAAACACAAAAGACATGTTTATAAAGGGAAGGAAGAAAAAGAGAGAAATGAGCCAAGAGAAATACTAACTGCCCACTGACATAAATCAAGGCCTATGAAAGCAGTCATAAAAACTGGTCAAATATGAGCTTAATTTTTCTTATGAAACACCGATTGAAGATGATAGCAATGACCAAGATTTCATGGCTTTAAAATCTTCATTAATCACCGTATCAACATACACATAGACAAGGCGATCTTGTGACAAGAATAGAAGCTAATTACTACATAAGTCAATAACACAGGGAACACTATGTCTTCTAAAAGGAAACTTCGTATAATACTGACATCATTCCCTCGCCAGATGAAGAGATCATTGAAAACAATCTTGCACTTACAAAGATTGTGAATCTCGTCATTGACAGTTCTCCACTCTCATTCACGCAGAAGGGCACTTTTAGTTCCGCCAAATTCCACCCTCATTATCAACTTAGTCCACTGTTAAAATTGGCGAAGTGCACTCTTTATAATCAGAATTGAAACGACGATCATTTCCACATTAACGCCACACTTGTTACCGATATTGACATTCCTTTCAATAACATATAGTAAAATTACAAAGTGAAATTAAATTATATTAGAAGATCTCGATAGGAACTCCTATCATCCCCAGCTAACAATAAATAATAACGTTTACAAAGTCCATTTTTAAGGATTCTGTAAATTTCAATAACTAATCATAACAATTGCTTGAACTAGAAAAAGATATTTTCGCAAGACAACGAGTTAACACATTTTTAACAAAGAATTAAAACAAAGGCAGAGGAATAGATGAATTTTGACAGTTTGGCAATGGATAATCTCTTGTCATTAATAAACATTCATGTATCAAGAAGTCAAACCCATTGTCCGAGACTGAAAAGTCCTCTAATGATTGGGGATGTCCAGTAGTGCAAATATGTTCTCTAATGGCAGATGGAACAACCTATGATCTTTTCTCCCTTTTTGTTTACGCCTAAATGTTTGCTGCTCCTGACAATAAGATGCCTGGAAGTTTTCCCCATAATAGGTGGCCTTACAGCCACGACAAGTGAACATGTAAACAACAGAGGAGCAAATTGGCTTGGGAAGTCTTTAAAGGGGAAAAAATTACCAATGCGTTTGTTGTTTGGAAAACAACCCGGAATTCAATGTGGGGGTAAGCATTTCTTAAAAGACTGCAAAGATTCTTCTTGACCTGGATTATACTGGCCCCAAAAGGCATGCAAAACGTGATGAGAAGTTTTTCACCATGTAGAGTTTGGCTTCGGATCTATTTGTCTATCCAAGAACCTTTTGATAAGCTGATCAACAGTGGGTAGCAATTTTGACTCAGGAATCCCTTTATCCTACTAAGTTTCCATGACAACAAACGAGCTGCCATGTTCTTAAAATATTTGAACAATCAGCATCCCAATATTACGTTTACTTGTGAGGTAGTTATTTACTGTTAGCTGTGGATGATAGGAGTTCCTATTGAAACGTTCTAATATGATTTAATTTTGCTTTACGGCTTACTAATGTTATTAAAAGGAATGCCAAGACCGGAAACAAGTGTGTCGTTAATATGGAAAAGATCATTGTTTCAATTCTGATTATCAAGTTTATCATTAGACTGCGCCTTCCACCTGGTGTTCCAGTCTTTATTTTGGCGAAGTCCACTCAATAGTGGCCAAGTTCTGTCTAGACCTAACTGTTGTGTCCATTTCTTTTCCACTTCCTTTCTTATATGAAAAAGTTATATTACCTTATTGTAAGAAATTTTCGCGATAAGAAATTTTCGAGGAAGAAATTTTCGCGTTTGACGGGTCCAAAATCAGCAAATTTCGCAGAATTAATTTTCGCGATTGGGCTATTTCCACTGAATTTCACGGAATTAATTTTCGCGATCCAGAGATGTAAGGAGAATTTTCACCCCATCAAATATGGTTGTATTCAGACATCATATGGTCAGTATATGTCCGTACTCGGACTGATCAACCCAAATGTGGACACATACGTTCGGTCTTTTTCTTGCGAATGGTGTCTCGAGTGAAAAGCCAGATTATGCTATTGAAGTTTTCAAAAACTTCGCGAAAAATTCGCGGAATTTAATTTCGCGGTGAAGAGTGTTGTGAATTTCGCGAAATCTATTTTCGTGATCAGGCAATTTTCCTTCGATTTCGCGGAATTTAATTTCGCGATTTGGAAGCAAAATCGCGAAAACAAATTCCGTGAAAATTTCTTACAATAAGGTAAGAATGCAAGTTATAATGGCATAATTAAGCATTCCATTGTAAAAAACCACTAACAAATCATGTATAAACAAGTAAAGAGAGCTTTTTGTAAAATACCGGCAACTTACAAAGTTTACTAGATGTACCAGACATGCGTGAGCAAGCAGTGGATGATGGGAAGGGCCAATCAAATTGTCTATGCATAAGAATCAATGCCTCTAGAAAGTCATCGATACGGGCGGCTCGAAACCTACAAGATAATAACAGACAAGAATCAGCTGCATCTGATGTGATGGAATAAAAAAACCGGAATACAATATATTTGTTTTCAACCAAAGAGCAAAATATTGTCTATAAATGAAAAGGCCTTTATGTTCACTACAATAGTCATGTCGACATACGGTATAAGCGAGGTCTTATTACGACTATGCTTGACAGAGCCTATAGGTTGTCGTCTAAT
>JANTCA010069549.1:0-15671 GCA_024741275.1 Chironex yamaguchii
TTCTACTGGAGCCTCATGTCTGCAAACCAGAATCCTTTTCTACTGGAGCCTCATGTCTGCAAACCAGAATCCTTTTCCACCGAGCTAAACAGCTCTATAGGAAAGGGCGAGAGCACATAAAAGGAAGTTTATCCTTGACAGTTTCTTTGCAAACATCATAGACTAGTGCACAGAGAGTCGCCCCTGGCTCTTGTGTTCATCGTAGACTTTTCATAAGAATGGACAACGAGGGCTCAGCTGATCTTTAATCTTAACAAATAGAACTTAATAATAGCAAACTAATTAATTATCTGAAGAAATCATCGCTTTCGGTCGAGGTCTATTACATTGCAGATTTTACCAAGAAGACGGACGTGTCCAACAGGAGAAAACCTACTTTAACCAAAAGGGTGATACATCGCCTCTTAGTTTGGGCAAAAAAGTTATTAAATGGAGATTTATCTCACAGAGATATTTACCTTAATCAACTAATAAAAGAATAATATGTTTCAAAATCAAGCCAAGGCGTTTTGGTTGATACTTAAGTCAGCTAGAAGGCGATGAGTGCTAACAAGGAAGATTTCCAGTCCATGGTTATCGATGTCGCTAACAAGATTTACCTTCGTTGACCTTGACAATGACACAGAAAATGTATGTAGGAGGTAGCATAATATTAAAATAACAGTGAACTGCATCTAGTTTTTACTAGTCTAAAAAGCTTTAGTATTACAGAGGTCTCGACAGCATGTTATTTGATGAACGCGACGGACGAAGAAATTAGCTGACTTATAATCGAGTCCTGCAGGTTTTGGGAGGAACTCCGATTCTTTGGAACAAAATATAGCCCTGGACTCCATTTTCAAGATTGTTTGCTTCTCTGAAGATAATCTGTTGCTTGATTTCGCTCAAACTTACTCGAGTAAGCTAGACAGCGGTAAGACGTGTTAGATTTGAAATATAGAAGTAGAGCTTACCTCGTGAATATCGGCGATGTAAAATCCCCTTGCGAGTTATAATCCAAAATATCGATGCAAGGCGTTTGTTTTTGCAACATATTCAGTTTACCAGATTGCTAACTATCGTTTTTAAGCATTTACAACTTAATCTTAGCTGTAGAGACGCTTAGAAGCATGTGTTTGGTTCTTTCTTACCCTGTTTGGTGACAGCGGTTTTTTACTCACGGTCGTCGATGCGTTTCCAATTGTTTGAAGTCCCAAGCGCCCAATTTATATATATTTTTATACAAATCTTAAAAAGGAATTATTATAATACCAGCTTCATTTGTGAAAAAGAAAATGTGCCTACAAACTAGAACACGAAGGAACTGTAACTCGATTCTTGGAGCAAATATCCTACAGTCATGGCTAGCGGAGATAGGGAATTAGTATATTGCAAAAGACAGGAGGGTGTAAAAATCTGGCACCTTTTTAAAACGCATTTTCTCATAACAATGTCAAAAAGCTAGTACAGAGTAGAAATTCTTCAGGTTAGTAGCAGTGATGACATTGGAGATAAACGAGGATAAACGTTTAAGAGCTGAGAATTGAAAATTTGATAACATTATAAGAGAAGGTTATAACATTGATAAGACTTTAAGACGGGGTTGAAAAGTTAATAGGAATTAAAGAGAGGGTGAGAATTTAATAACCTTTAAAGAGGAAGGCCACAAGATTGATAAGGTTTAAGGAAGGAATGATTGAAATATTTCCTCAATATATTTAATAACTTGAAGCTACCAGTGATTTTAGTTTCCATTAAGTCATAAACATCTAAACTTTATCGCCGCCCATGTGATTGGTTTTTTAAAAATGCTAATGAAAAGACAGGCGTTTGAAAAGTCACATTGCAAAGGATTAAGGACAAAGCAAGGGGCTACAACAGGTCCGACGCCCATTCATCATGAATTTTTGGTCAAGAGCCTACTGATTGATTAGTGGGTCAGCATCTCTCAATATCCCAATTATTTCCTGCTATGGATTTCTACAAAATAATATCATTCAAATATAGCAGCGTTTACTCCCCTTTTGCCTTAGCTATTTCAAAGTAAATCTATAGCGTATCACTTAGATGAAAAGAAAAGCCTTTCCTACAGAGCTTAAAAGGTCATTGGGAACGATCAAAAGACTTTTTATCATTCAAATCTGATTGTGTACTCAAGTTACAGAGTGCCTGTCAATTAGCAAATACACTTAATAGGGATACTTCCTCAGATAAGCACGAACACTATCAAAGATCAAAATAAGTGTCCTCGTGGAATTTTCCCTTGCACAGAGGGAAGCCTTACAGAAAGTGCTCTGGAAAGATTTTCTGAAGATTCTTCTCTGACACACTCATAAGGACATGTGAGTTTATATAACTTTGAGAATGCTTTAAGAGACATTCTAGCATCATGCCTGTTTGTTGTTGCGGCATTAGACTACGTGATAAATAGAATTTTAAAAGGAAGAGCGGAGGAACTTCGATTCAAATCGTAAAAACAGTGAGGTAGACAGGTTCCATCCAAAGTACATATGGGTCTAGAGTTTGTAGATGATTTTACACATTATGTTTTATGACAGTTGGACTACTTCAAGGGAACACTCTAGTATCATACCTGTTTGTTTTTGTACAAGGCTATGTGATGCGTACGAACTAGAGTTGGCAAATGTCATCACAACTGAACAGATACATTAGATCACAAAAAGTGCTTAACTAATTAGAAACTGAAGCTGCAAAATCTAGCTTGTTAGAAAGCCTGAACAAGACCGTATACAAACCGTTGAATCAAGATACTGAGCAGTCGAATCATCTATTTACAAGAAAAGAACATAACGAAGTTGTATACATACTTTGGGTGCCTGTCACAAATTGCGCAAGATGTGGAAATCTAAGACGACATCGAAGTTGAAGATCAAATCTTCTGGAACTAAAACTATCAGTTTAGGTACATCATGGTGAACCTTGCTTGCTCTCCCAAAACATTGTCAGGCATCAAGAAGACACCGTATGCCAACTTGTATCGTTGCTGTCAGCTAAAGGAAGAACGACCAGGGAAATAATATAGCGGCCCTATGTTGCTACCCTGCTTGAGAAAACGGGCAAACTTGCTTAAGGACAGTGGGCAACGTACGTAAGGAGAGTGGACAACTCATTTAAGGAGAGTGTGCAACGTACTTAAGGAGAGTGGGCAACGTACTTAAGAAAAGAGGGCAACGTACTTAAGGACAGTGGGCAACGTACTTAAGAAAAGAGGGCAACGTACGTAAGGACAGTGGACAACGCATTTAAGCGACAGTGACATAGGAAATGTCAAATACTATAGACGGCAGATAATCATCAATTGCAAAATCGCTTGAAAGTACGGAAGCGTCCTGGTGGATGGCTTAAGAAAGTAAGCAAATTGCGACTCCAGACAAATTCCAGACACAAGTTGTCATGTAAAGTATTGACATGTTGTTGATGTTTTCTGGAAAAAGCCATTCAATACCCATTTTATCAGAAAATACCGGTACATTATCTTTCAAATGCCTTGTAATACATGCGTCCTGATATAGACCATCTGACTGCCACAGTGACATTTAAGGACTGATCTGAACTCTAATCCCTAAGTGGCCGAAGAGGTTACTATGCAGATAAACATGATTGTTTCTGTTTTAGAGTAACACTCATGTGCATGAACTCAGTATGAATGTACTGACCACGGTGGTGTAACTAGCTGCACTTTCATAAGCAATAGGTATACCTGTATCCCTTTCTTCCCCTACCTTGTCTTCCTTTTGATGGCTTCCATGGCACAAGCTTGGACGCTCCTTCTTTTCGATGCACAACACAATAATTATCTATCAACAGCTCTTCTTTAATTCAGACGTCACTTGTGGAAGATTGCATGAAGTTTTTGTAGGTCGACCGTTCGCAGTTATTATCCTCTTTAAAGAACAACAGAACTTTCAACTTTAGTACTTTACTTGCAAATTACATAGATTATACACCTAAAAAGTCTTAAATTACTTAGGATACAGCTGTATCAAGGACACCTGCTGATCTTGGATGTAACTAAAGAAGATAATGTTTGTCACAGAGTTTAAACCAGAAAGCACCAGCCTAGTATGCTGTATGGGTTCTGTTTCACTGCCATGGCAAAGATCGTCGGAGACCGGAGTATGGCAAGTGCACACCCGAGATTTTTTTGCGGAAAATGGTCCTCCATACCTGGCAAAGGATGTGGCATGTTTGGGGGTTGGCGTTGCGGGGATGTGCCTAAAACAGTAGGGTGTCATATCGTTTAAAGCAAATGAAGAGTTTAGAAGTGCACACTTACACCAATGTGCACACCCGAGACCTCGTTGGAAACTCTGCAGTCCCGGTCGGAGACAGTTCTATCATTGTCGGTAGATGATTCACGGTATTATTAACATTCCGGTGTTATTAACACTGCTTTCGCAAGTCAGAGACAAACATTTTAAATAGAATGCAGAACGCAACCAATCAAGAATCGTTAGAAGCGCGTCAAACTGACATAGACAAAACGACTCCTTCTGTCCAAAAAGCACTTCATTTTTTCTGTTTAACGTGCACTGCCTCTAAATATGCTAGTTCCACACTCTGGAATTTGGAATAATATCTGTCCTGAAAAAGTTTATTCTTGAGAACACGAGATGTTTTTTCTGTAGGCCAAGATCGTGTTTGGCAAACATTAAATAGAGCACGCTTTATCCTAATAGCCATTTCGCAAACAGTAAAATCTATGTACCAGGTTTCACATCAACACAGATCTCATAAAAAGCTACACGAATTTAAGGAAAACGATGTCCTTTTGCGTTTCATGCTCTTGGGTGTTTCAGATGAAAAACTATTTAGTGGGTTAATGTCACCTTTTCAGGGCAATTAAAAAGTTACAGTGTACTCTCGATATAAAGAACTATGAGGCGGAATACATTTTGATTGTAAGGTCGACGGCTGGTCATATCGAGATTACTTTTGTATTAATCAACAGTCAAATGTTTCAGAATAATAGTTCGTTACAGCGAGAGATCGTAATATCGTGGGTTCGTAATATGGACATTCTACTGTATTCTCTCAACCATCATTGAGTAAGTAGTGAGTTCAATGCATTTCCTCACAGCATGACCAAAGAGGCTAGACGGAATTGTTTGCATCGATCCTAATGGTATGGACCAATCTGGAAACTTTGCTGGGCGCACTGGGCTAATTATAGCGGTTTTAATATAATTCTAGCAAGCACACATTAGAATGTGCGCAAAAAAACAGAATATTTGGTGCGGATAAACGTTGCTGAACTTGAGTGCGCATTTTGCCAAGTTTCTAGGCTGGGCTATGGATGATCGCATAGTTGAAGTGCACGATGTTGGATCCAAACACCTGGAATCTTGATTCCAATCAACTTTTGGACATAGCACGTAAAGTATGCGGAGAGGTGGGAATTCTCTTTATTCATAGCGAGAATCGCGAGCTATTGTCACACAGTGCATAAATGTACCATAACATATTCAGCAAACGCAGCATTCTCATACTTTGAGAAGATGGTAACTGTATCCAGTAGATAAAGTGGATGCCAACTATGTGTAGTAAACAAAAAGAATGGCAACTTCAAGTATTAAATAAAAGAGAGCGCGGTTAAGCAATAAAGGCACAGCTGATGATATCTCGTAGAATAGTTCATAGCTCATGTTCCGTTCCACTGTACTGCAATAATATCAAACAGTATACTGCATACACATATCAATGATACAATTTCTGAATAAAAAGATAACAAAGCACTTAGTTAATGAACATTACAAAATAGAGAGCACTAAAACCTAAAAGCTTAGCGAGAAAATATAAATAGATTATTACAAAAAACTAAATGATTAGAAAAACAAAGTACTCCCTATGTAATACTTAATAGTAAGTTTCTAACTCAACAAATGATGTATACTTATTCCGTGGAGGAACATGAGGAACTGTAAAATGTTGCCCTCGTTACGCACATGGGGGGAGGGGGGAGATGTTTACACATTTCTTAAGCTAATAATTGTATTGTAAGCTTATTTCTCAATGTGGAATATGGACGACGAAAATGTTTTTGCTGTGATCTGCCTATGCTACACGGAGGCTACTATAGAGCCCCCCGTGGCATGGGGCAGTCGCAGAAAAGGAGCCAAAGATGGCGCATACGATATCATCTGCAGAAAAAAACCAGACAATTCATGCCTATCATTACAACTGCACTCCACTGATTAGTCATATGCTATTCACATGAACACCAGATATCAGTGTAGATACAAGTTTCAAGGGCAGAAAGTGTAGCAAAGACACGTTAACTCAGTTCAGAGATCGATTGATTGACGATCCACCCAATGATATCATCTGGAACCGACATCAAGTAAACACGAGTGAAACCACACTTAAATGTACGCTACATTCTCCAAACGAGGCTTTTTCCCAATACGAGTCGCCCATATGTAAACTTTATCAACGCATGTCTGTGGCGGTGATTACCAGTCACTCTAACACATGCAATTATCACGCCACCGCCTAAATGTTAAGAAAGGGGGCAGACGTGTTCCTACATTAAGAAGAATACGCTAGTAAGTAATACTATGATGTCCAAAAGGAATACCTTCTAAGCGTAATGTTTCGCGCTTTGATAGCTACTTTAGTAACAAGGCATCAGAACGACTTAAACATTACAAATAAAAATTACATGCTAAGGTTAAATATAAGTAAGTTTTCACTACATCTCTTCACGTTAGAGTAAACCAGTATTTTCTCATCGTTATCTGCTAGAACAACCTGGAACAAAAGTTCGTCCTTTCCACAGATGCCCAAGAACGATGGTCAGTTAGTATGAAAATACTTCAGTATGGCTAGAGAGGAAAATGGCAAAAGTCGAGACCATGTAGGAGTATTTTGCTCTTAAGCTCCTGGAAGCAAACGGCAAACACTAATTACTTGAAGGTCACATTTCAATACCACAAACCCGTATTAAAGATCAAGCGATCCCTATAACTACAACAGAAACAGAAATCTAGTTACTCAGCTCGACACTACAACTAGATGAAACCAACAGCGTCTACTACAAAAAACGCAGGTGTTCCTCAAGGCTCTTCCAACTTCTTCGTCTTTTCTGCATCCACATCAGATGGAACTGTCTTGCCTGTTGGTCCTGGAGGGTCAATATTGTCCAAACCTGAAAGGAAGAAAAATGAAATCTGGTTTAGTCCCAGGAAATTATCTGACCCGAATTCGAATATAGCTTCGGTCATTTTGGGTCATCAAGAAAGCCACAAGGTTTGTAGGCAGGAAATGATAGCTGTATCAGACCACATTGTTTCTCTGCAGCAAGATGTAGCTCCCCAGTGCCTTACCAGTGGAGATGACACATCGATGAGTCCTGTTGCGTTCATCTTTCTCTTCTTCCACCCTCCTTTTCTTTCTTGTTCCTTTATCAAGCCTTGATCCACATCCTGCTTCTTAACTCCACCCTCCTCATTATCTTAATCCTTACCCCATCCTTACATACTATCTTGATCCATTCCTTCAATTTCTCCAACCATCTGAATAAACGCGACCATCTCTTTTATCCTCTTGCATAAACGCGATCTTTTCCCCCATTCTTCAGCGTAATCGTGTTCTTTCCCTCCATCCTCCTTTATCCCCTTGCTCCTTACCTCTATGCTCCTTTCACTATCTTAATCCTCACTCCCTCTTTCTATACAATCTTTGTACATTCCTTCATATTATCTTATTCTGTTATTCAATTCCCCCATCCTCCTGTATAAAACGCTATTTTTCCTCCATTCTTGTGTTCAATCGTATCTTTTCCTCAATCCTCCTTCATTATCTTGATCTTTTCTCCTTCAAGCTTACATTTTACAGACAAAATGTCCTCCGTTATCCGTTCTAGAAGCCCCCCCCATTATACCCCTAAGTAAAGGATTCACGGGTCAATTTTTTGTTTTTCACGCCGTCACGCCGTCACTAAAGAACAGCATTTTCACCACCAAGTTACACTTTTTTGCGTTTTATGTAAAGCACAGGGAAGTCCTCTCCGGGATGGGGAAATGAGAAAAGTTTTCTACGCTAAAGACAAGTCACGCAGATACACTTTCAAAATACGTTTCACGTAATAACGACCTCATTTTCAACAAATCACAAAGGAATATTTGATCACGAAAATGTCGAAATCACGAAATTACGCACAAAAATAAGGCAAATAACGGTTCGCGTACAAATACTGGGGGGGTCTCTTCTATTTGGGTTAGTGATTTATGACGAGTAAGGATAACTCTACTGAAAAATGACCCATGTCATATCAAGTTCGTGTTATATTGGCAACACAGATTGTTTTACGGTAAGATAATATCTCACGGTGTCAGGGCTGCTTCTGCGTGCGAAGAATTGAATAGCAGTCGACTAATTTTCAAAATATTATCTGGGCTGGCTAATCAAGGAAGCATTGCACTGACAATACGGACACAATACATGACTCGTAAGAGATTGCAGCCGTCATGAAGAATAAAAACTGTGCTGTGTGGCTATGTTCTCACCCAAAGAGCTTGAGAACAGACACAAAAATAATCCAAATACGGAAAGCCTTATTTATTATTCATTGTCACACCTACCGCAATCCAAAAGATTTTTGTTGCCATTCACAATTTTTGTTGTGCCTTTGAATTCAGCACCGTTGCGGTCGACGCACCAGCATTTATCTCCATGGCACTGTCGAGGCATAAAGAATCCATCTTCATCACAAGTAGGGGTGAAGTATCCTGGGGCTGGTTGTGGTACCCCTCTTACAAGGATTGTAGGCACATCCTCCATCATACGCGTACACGGAGGTTCTATAAGTAGAAAGAATCAGAAATGCCATAGTGGTACGGAGTGGAACGGAGAAATAAAGAAAGAATTAATACCGTGCAACGTATTATACACGAGGCAAGAGTTACTTTAGAATACTAGCCCCTGAAGAGTGATGCAGGGGAAACAGGCAATTGAGGAGATGGGAGGACAGGATGATAGAAATCTCTAATGATGAAAAGGTGGGAGATGGGTAAGTGGAGTCATAGAAAATTGTAGAAAGGTGAGAGGATGGGGAGGTAAAAAGATGGGGAGGTAAAAAGATGGGAAGGTGGAGAAATGATAAGGTGAAAGGAAAGTAAGAAAATGGGAAAGCGCAGTGTTTAGATGGTCAACATGTTTCGGGCATAGTAAAATAGAAAAATTATAGAGAGTCATAAATGTAGAAAGTAAGGAGCTATATAAATTGTTATACTCATACCACTAAATATTGAAGACGGGGAGTCCTATTAGCCTAGAATTTTATTGAGCGTTGAAAATGAATTTGCAGATTTGGAATTAATATATAGTACATAGTATTGTTTAATGCGACCTTCTAATCAGGCTTGAAGTAGACGTCATGTTGCAAACATTGTACTCACTTTTGGGCACACCTCCATGGTGCAAAACGAAGAGACTGGGGACAACAGAATAAATTAAACAAATCAAATTAAACTAATTTATGCATTTGATTGAATATTATGTATTCGATTCGCGAATCAAAAGCATACTTCTGTTGAATTACTCCACTGATTCATTCGGCCTTTAGGACTGAGTCTAATTTAAATAAAATCGCGTGGTAGTATTGATTCAAACTTCGCATTTACTACGCTCTTAATTTAAGCTCTTTAATTAAAAGCATGACAAACGTGGCACTTGTAACAGCACCTGATTACACAACTTTCTAGTTTTGTGAGGACCATAATTCTCGCCCTACGACTTAACTTCCACTTCTTCGTACGCATTGTCCGAATGGTCTCTGGGGCCCGTCCCAAAAATCGGTAAGTGATAATCCATATTTATGACCTAAAAGATATTTTAAACATAAGACTAAAAGCAAACGTTTTGGGGCAGCAAAGGAGAACTTTATGGACAGTAAGGTTACTTACCAACACACAGGCATTTGCAGAATTCTTGTTGTCCGATAAAGCCATTCATGTTTGAATCACAACTCATAAAGAAAGGCCTCAAACAATATTCTGTATCAATGTCATCGATCTCAGACAGTTCAGTATGATTGAGTTTGGCATCCTTGTTTTTGTCGAGATACTCAAACATCCAACGGACTGGCTCAAGGCAGAAGATTTCGTCGTCTTTTGGGTTTTGCTTCTTGCACGTGAGTTTAACATCTACAAAGGTTGAAAAACCGCAGTATATTAGTTGTACAATTTTGGTACGAAGACCAGAAATAACTTGCGCTGCAATCCAAAATACGATAACACGCAAAATCTAAGCAATGAACGTTAGTGAACGCAAGCTAATACAACTACAAAGGGCTGGTACAAGAAGAGAGCACAGGGGGTAGCATGCGGGGGGATGTGTAAAAGGTTTTATCGGGCCTCAAAACAAACTCATGAGAAATAAGATGCATAAACAATTAATCATGACCATGTGGATGAGAATCCTGACTTTAAAACTAACAACTTTGAATTCCGTTCTGGGTCGTCGAGGTAGAAAATTCGGGGATGGGTCCTTCTCTCCTTTACAAGAGTGGTTAACTTACCGATCTTAATTTCCATTTCAACGCCTAGCTAAATCATCAAGCAAGTTACTGATTACTAAAGCAGAATGGCATGGTGTAGTGAAAAGTATTAATCTGTTTCCGTTGTCTCTTAACTCAGACTTACATGGCCTGGGCACCAACGATTTACCAAGAAACCACCTTTACGCCGTCCATCTCTGTGAGCCGTCATCCTCTGAACTCAGTCAACCTGAGGCCGGTGGCCTCCATACGTTCAGAAGCAGTGCAACTAAGAAAAATCCAGCAAAACCATTTCAACCAGCAGCCTCGGAGTCATCCATAGTGCGTCTCGGTCCGGTTTTTTTAAAAACGTAGTATAATAAAATCGATACCAACTACTTCATATTTAGGTGTGCACAGTTCCCTTGAGCTAAAGCACGCAGACCACTTTCATCTTAGAATTTCACTGCTACATACACCCGGGAACAAACACTTTCCATTTACACTTTCGAATAAATTCATAAGAGTCTATGTCTTCTGAAAGTGCCCTCTGTACCTGCCATTTTTCTCATATTATTACCTGCCCATCTTGAAATGGATTCAGTTCTTGTCCTAAACATGATTCAAAACACTTTTCATAAAATAATAGGAATCAACGCAAAAATCATGATAGAGTCTACTGAAAAAAAAGCAAATTCAGCAATTACACCCTCTTGCTATGAAATTTTCGTAATTTTATATGGATGTCAGCAATCAAAGTTTATTAAACTAAAATGAAAAGTGCTCGTCATGGTTCGTCATTGCTAGATTCTATGTTTGTACACTTAGTTTTTAATTGGGCTTCAGTTGCATGGTTACACTCCTACTCAAAATGACACAGACTATATATACTCCTATATACATGAACTCGAGCACAGAACAAGATGGAAGTAGTTTGAGTATGTATGTAAACCAGGTATTAAGAGATCAGAGTGTCAACAAAATGGTGGGCTTACAATGTTTTCAAACCTACAACGTACACAAGTAGGTAATTCACAATAATTTTCACGTACTTACTTTACGAGTGTAAGTTACCAGAGGCGTCAATACCACAACCAGCCAAAAAAGCCAGCAAAATGCAAAATGCTCCTAATTTTTAGATTTGAATTTCAGAAAAGCCCGTAAGATCTGTAACTTTCCGACGTTTTCAGTCAGACCCAAACTTTGCCTGCTGACAGAGAAGTTGAGTCAATTACAAGGGCACCGAATCACCCAGCCCCTGTACAGTAAACAGTGACTCTAAAGATGGCAACCTGCTTAATATACTGCAATGAGAAGAGGTATACTTACACAAAGATCTTAGCTTGGCATCCACAAACCTCAGTTCCTTCAGCACGCTTTCTTCACCCTCTTTGGTCTTGGCTTTGAGTCTTTTTAGTTCACTGGTTTTAAGCACATGAAACCAATCCACTAATCTGTTTGGCAACTGCTGTAAATCTCGTAATTCACATGTTTCTGCAAAACAATTTGACAGAAGAGTTTGTACAACAAACAAACAAACAAACAAACAAACAGACAAATAAAAGAACAATTTGGAGTAATTTAGGCAAACGAATGACACATAAAGCTAACCTGTTTCCCCCTTACGTCATAGCAAATAAGCTTCCAGCCTAACAGTGAAACAAATAATATGACGTAAATTATCGAATAAGATCCCCTCCGCTTTAAGTATGATAATTATGAGGGAGGGATAAGTCCTGGGTGTATTGGAAATTGCTTCGCAAGAATATATGCCAAACAAAGGCTGTTAGAAGGCACGTGCTTACATCAGAACAACTAACCTCGTCATTGTTTGTGTGTGTTTCATTATACATTATGCAAGGAGGACCAAGCGTGATGGTTAACCGAAGTTCTACTGATTTCGCAAAAAATGTGGGCCTTCAACTGCGCAACGCCTACAAGTGAGATTATAGGGCAAGGTATAAGGCATAAACAAGAGTGCCCTCAAATAACTCAGAAAAAGAAGCCTCAGAGATATAGAAAAAAGAAAAAGCACCCTGAAATAAGGAAAAAGCAAGAACACCCTCAAATAAGGAAAAAGCAAGAACACCCTCAAATAAGGAAAAAGCTAAAACACCTTCAGTTAAGGCATAAACAGGAGCAGCCTCAAAAAAGTCAAAAAACATAAGTGCCCTTAGAAAAGATGAATACCGCAGCGCCATCAAATAAGGCAGAAATTCAGCAACACCTTTGGTTTAAGGTTGAACAAGAGCGCCGTTCAATAAGGCAAAAAAGGAGCGCTCTCAGATAAGACAAGTTTGCTGTCAACATTAGTAAGGTATTACTTACTACTCTCTTCTCGCAGCACCTTGGTTCTCTTTTGAAGCATCATCTCCTGCAACACTCTTTGTTTTGCTAATTCTTCCTCTTCTTTGAGTTGCTCTTTCAATTTCAGCCATTTTTTTAATTCCTTTCCTCTGCTAGTTTCTTTAGTATCTTTAGATGGTTGGAACACTTTCTTCTTTTTGTTATTTTCATTCAATTCTTTCCAAGCCTAGCAAGATGTCAAAATTTTTTTGTCAACACAATTTAACAAGTAGAACAAACTACTGTAAGCAAAAGGGATCAGGTTTGAGTCCCGATTGCGTAAATGTGCCACCTCCTTTGCAATGGTTGACATGTCCAATTCCTCTCTCTACCAAAACATGCGCTCTGGTATGCGAGGGATGAAAATATGAAGTTTACAGCTCAGTGGGAGGTCACTGAAGGAAAAGCCAAATTCCTTATGCGATGAGAGACGTTCAATGATAAAGGATCTGGTTAGTCAAGTGACGAGGTTTAAACTTTAATTACTCAAAATTTGTACCTCGATAGCTCAACAAGTGGAGGATTTGCACCGCTCCAGTCCGTGTGATTTTGCAGCCTCCTTCCTTTTAAAGATTGATAGCAATAAAACACCGAAAATCACATCCTTTCCACCCTCTTGGAGAGGAACAGGACTGACATTCTTGGATTGAAAATGAGTGGATCGCTTAAGTTTCTGCAAGGGCGGCCAAGTTACAAATTTTGATAAATTTTCTACACAATATGCAGGAGCGATCGTTATCGAGGAGCAAAGAGTACACTATTCTGACATTCCAAAGCTTATATTTCAAATTATTAGTAATTTAATGGACGGGTGGACACTAAAACATTAAGTCGTGGTTGGATTGCTTTCCTATCTAAAAGGGAAACACGAAGAAAGGAAAATAGGTAACAACCCTTTTAATGCTGCGATTTGTTCCCTAGCAACATTATCTAATATGCGTTACCACCTACTGCGATATTGAATGATCTTTAGACTAACGCCAAGTAGGCCAAAACATTTTGCAAGTGTACAGATATTGGTTGCTAAAAACGTTTTGACCAATGGAGCTACAATGTCCCATTCCAGACATTCTTTAGACGTCTGGTTTCGGGGTTTTTGGAACATTGACTCACTGTTGTATAAAGTCTCTTGTCTGCTGTTGTTCATTCGATAGAAGTGTACTTTTTGCTACAATAGCTGTTGAATGCTTGTAGAGACTGCTTGTCGCATACGGAGATAGAACAAATTTACCATAAAACAAAGTTACAACTCCTAGGTCCTACTAATACCAATTCCTTATATGACACTTCGTAACTTCTGAGAAGATTTAGAGATAAGAAGTTCTAAAATGCTAGTTGTTCAAATGCAATTTTTGTCATTTCATTGTTGCAGAAAGAGAGTACACAATGATTTACTGGTTTTCACCAATATTTTCGAAACGCAATTTCATAATCATACTTAAAATAGAAAAAAAGGAACGTGGAACACCATAAAATTAAGTTTCATAATATCCAAAACGGTATCCATTGCTATGGTTCGTAGTTCCAACAAAACTAAAAAAGCTCGATAGCCAGCGTCCTGCTCCTATACTTATCTATGGTAATTATTGTCGTTTGCGATACCCACAAATGATCCAGCAAATTAGTTCATACAGGTCAAGATTTAGTGAGCTGCCATTTCATTCAACTAAAATGGCGTCTGCTTCCAAAGGAATATCCAGTCGACAGGGAGGAGGGATGTGGTCCAGGTCAACAATTGTCGAAAAGTTTGTTGCATGACACGGCAATTAAATTATTATCCAAGTTTCAACCTCCTGGTCCCTAACAGTTCGTTAGCGTTAAGCTTCCAGACACCACATGCAATTACATCGGTGTGTGTTAGTCCTCTCCTCGCTTCACCCCTATACTCTAATTTTAATAGATTTTATTTGCAGGAAGCGATGTTTTGACACAAACCCTTTTGCTTGAATTTCGGGTCTTATCATATCATGCGCCAACGAAAATTATGACAATGGGGTAAGATAAAGTTTACTAACACTTCGCAGCATCACCATTAATTTCAATCATCAAATATCAAATATCAAATTGAGTAATTAAATAAATCAAACTCATATTGCTGTTTATCACATAAAGGCACATACCTCAACGGAAGCACTTTCGCGTGCCAGTTCTTCGTCGAGTCGCTTCTCTCGCAAAACCTTTAAGCGGAGTTTTTGGAGCTTGTGAACAAGTTCTGGATCCATCCGTTCCACTTCTTTGGGGTCTAAATCATTAAGAGAAATGAAAGCAAGTAAAGAAACGCTAAATGACCAAACCACTAATAGACAGCTCTATGGCATGTCTACTAGTAATGAGAAGGACAGATCGGCCTCTATATGCAGACGACCCCTTTTCTACTACCTGTAAACGGGTAGAGGCAGCAGCTCTATTCAAACAACGTATTGATACGTTGGTAGGAGGGGGTAGCCTCTCTATGCAGACTTGAACTAGATGTCATGCCTGCTGCTGATGAACAAGAAGGAGTAACCAATGCCTGCAAACTGCAGCCAAGATGCCACGTCTATTGACAGTAGACAGGAAAGGGTGGCCTTGTGTAAACGTAAACTAGATGTCATGTCTACTGATGATCAACAAGAAGGAGTAACCAATGCATCCAAAATACAGCCAAGATGCCACGTCTATTGACAGTAGACAGGAAAGGGTTGCCTCTATGTGCAAACGTAAATTAGATGTCATGTCTACTGATGATCAACAAGAAGGAGTAACAATGCATCCAAAATACAGCCAAGATGCCACGTCTATTGACAGTAGACAGGACAGGGTGGCCTCTATGTGTAAACGTAAAATAGATGTCATGTCTACTGATGAT
>JANTCA010069571.1:0-15669 GCA_024741275.1 Chironex yamaguchii
TACTTGTTAATGCAGTATTACTGAAGACTACCTCAGATGCCAAAACCTCGTAGATTATAATGGAAATACACCAATAGGTGAAAGAAATACTATTTCACTGTTATTTCCTACACTGTACACAGACCCGTTGACCAAAATTTATCTTTTAATGAGTGTGTGCGTTCACTATTGATCTTATAGACTCAAAGGTCATCGTGGAATAGTTTCTGATATTTTGTAGATCAATTCAGTTATTCTTTGTGGCCGTTAGAGACATTTAAGGAACCGTTGTGAATGAGTTACTTCACACTAGACATCCTTTCTGTCATATATATACTTGGTCTAAACATGACCAGCATATATTTTCATCAATTGTGGCTTATGAAACCTCTACCTTGCGCTCTATTGAGTCCTTTTACAAAATCAGGTGCATCATCCAACATCTTTATAACTGTTTGTCTAC
The DNA here is from genome assembly GCA_024741275.1 of Chironex yamaguchii. NCBI lineage: Eukaryota > Metazoa > Cnidaria > Cubozoa > Chirodropida > Chirodropidae > Chironex > Chironex yamaguchii. Next base: position 443 of record JANTCA010069571.1, read on the forward strand.
CTTGTCTATCTTTTTAAGGCCATGGTTCATAGTTGCAGATGCCTTTTCGTCTTTCTTTCAACGTTCAGTCCCATTGCTGATATTATCAGCCAATGATATTCATCATTTAATTGTGTCGCGTTCCATTTGTTAATTACTAACGCCAGGCAGGATATGTAGATGTACATTAGGCAATGTTAGTGATGTGCAATGAAAGGAACTCCGCTATTTTTCAATACGTACTGATGGAAGGGTCGTACTGGTTTCAGCCCTGACAGCACATTTACTCAGGTATCACCTCAACGATTGGAACGTATCTTCTTTTCACAACAGTGGAGTAGTGGCCATGGCTGTTGCTCTGACCTTTCCCTTTAAAGCGTATCAGGTTCTTCTTGGTCAAGACTCCCAACTCCATTTGGTTGAATCTTGTCTTTGCAACTCTTTCCGTAGTCCAATCCGACTGATGCCATGGCCAAATTTTCAACCACTCCCTTTCAAGGCCCCCATGGATCTTTTCTTGCCTGATCATGGTGTTCTTTCTCATCGACTCATAACTTCCAATGTCGACCTCACATCATCTGGTGTTAGGATCAACACACCAAGGACTTTGGTACTGTTGGTCATCTTGCCCGCTGCGAAAAATAAAATTTCAATAAGCATCGTATTTACTTCACGGCATTTGTATCCCGGGTTGAAAAATTGACTTGATTGTTTGTTTGAAAATTGTATATTTGCGTGCAAGATTTTAACCGCAAGGTTAAAGTTTAGTTTATCACGAGTTCCGTAGGAGACAACGTATCAAAAAAGAGGCCATTTGCTGTTCGGATTGTTACTGGTTAAAGAGAAAATTTTCAACATGGCCATATAGCAAAAGTAACCGACGTTTTTGTGCATCGCTACTGATTTTGTGATTGACGTATTACCACTTTTGTGACGACTGACACAGAATTACTTTTACAGACGTTTAAGAGATGTGTCTAATTTTTCTATATCTTAGTTGATGCCTCTTTTAAAGTATCAAAAATTGTAGATGGGTCTATTTAGTGGGTACATTAGCACCTACCATTATCGACTCCATGTTATGTAATAACTGAGCTTGAAATAGTCTTGAACAATGAGTTGACTTTACCTGCGCCCCCTGCTAACACATGGGTTCCTTTGGGCCTTGTCTGGAACACTCTAGATACGTTAAGATGTTATGATCTTTTATTAACATTCTTCACCATTAGCTTTGTGGGTAAAGCATAAGATCGAATCTATACCTTCGCTGTTAGCGCACTGACATGTAGCAATTGCTGATTGACATACTTTAGTTAAAACTACTGTTCATAGTAACATTGGGTTAACATTCAAATACACACAAATATCTGACAATAGTCGCTCTCGTCCTTCCAGTAAGATATGGAAACAGAAATTTCGGTCGGCAATACTGAAGGGTGTACAACCCATTTTAGATTGGGTTTAAGATAATTGTGATGGATACATGCGATTAAAATTTTTAATGTTTAACTTTAAACGTCAAATTTAAATTGTGAAATGTTATCATCATTGCTTGCACCCCGGTAACTTTAAGCATGTTTGTATCGTTTTGACCTCTGTACTTTTATGGTAATTGAGATTTCAAACAGTAACCTTTAACCTCACCATAGCCACCAGACCCGCTTGTGTTTAGTATTATCTGTCCAAATGTAGCTAAATGGATTAAATGGTTCTTCCTAAAGTACAGTATAGTTGAGCTCCTTGAGACTGTAGGCTGCAATTCAATAAATTTTCATTTTCCCCGTTATCCCTGTTTGCTCTTATTTTGCTCTTATTTTGCTCTCTTGTTAAATAACGTTGTCTAATCAGTTATCCTCAGAATGCAGCGTCTGTCATTTAAGTATAAACAGACATTGTCAAATTTATTACAGGTAAGCTAAAATAGGATTACACTATTGAGTATCATCGGGGTCGTTTTCTTTGTACCTTATCAACCTCAAGGACTCACGATGCAATAAATTTTACACTTTTAATTTTACCGCACAATACTTGTACACACATTAGTGAAGTCAAGTGTACCAGTTGGGTCAGTAAGCGCTGTAAGTCAGGCTTGGATAGCTAGATCTACTCGTCATCACCGCCATGACCACCGACATCATTAAAACCTTTATTGCAACCATCACTACATCCATCATTACCATCGTCATTACCACCACCACTATCATTATCATCATCATAATCGTCATCATAATCATGATTATAACCACTACCCCTCCTTCTCGTCAACGTCACTTTGGTGGTCGTTCGATAACTCTATCGTTGGTCGGATCTCCCATGACCTCAAGTACACTGTTTTATATTACAAAGGTGTCTTCTACCTGCTGGAGACTGTTTATCTGCAAAAACGAAATCCTCCTTTTATGTGTGGAATCCATCTAGAAGTATTTGGTGTTGTAAACCGATTTTCCCAAATAACAGTGCACTATACTCAGTATTGGACAAACAGGATCTGGGAACAAGCATAATTACCACATTTTACCACGAATCGAGACTTTCTGTATTGCCATTTACTCATCCAAACCGAGACGTCTTACAATCTTATTCTTGCCTTTTACAAGATAGTGTGTACTATTCAACAAGTTACGATTTGCAGTGGCCAGTAATGTGGACAATGGAAACGAAGAATACATGCATATATACAATTGCAAGTGCATCTTGTACTACTTAGTACTAGAATACATATTGTTCTTATGTACATATTGTCCTAATACTTGCATCTGTGTTAGTTTACATCTTGTTCTAGTGTGCATTTTATTTTCGTGACCATCTTGTGCTAGTGTACATCTTATATAATATGTCTGTTGTGTTAGTGTGCATGTTGTGTTAGTGTGCATGTTGTGTTAGTGTGCATGTTGTGTTAGTGTGCATGTTGTGTTAGTGTGCATTTTGTTCTTGTTTACGTCTTGTATTTGTTTGCATCTTGTGCTAGTGCTCATCTTGCACTGGTTTGTATTTTGTTGTCAAATCAGTTAAAAAAAGATAATGCTCCGTGACAGAATCATAAAACCAGCAGTGCTGGCTGACATTATACTGTTTTGATTCAGAAACCGTAGTTTTCACCTGCCTCACTAAACTACGATTGCCTACTTTCCTCGGGAGTTTGTTGCCTGTAAACAAATCTCACTTAGAACTTTAGGGAAGTTGAAGCTGAGACCGGCAGGTCCAGTCAAACACGCCATACAGAACCCCTGGGTACCTATCATTGGTAGCAGAGTCAGACGCCTTGAGTTTAATTTGTAATTTTGGTGAGATTCTAAGCATTGCCATTAACAGTGTTCGTACGAGGAGTACGGGAAATAGATATTCGCGTTTCACTGTGGACAATTGCTACCGGTCAAGATTCTTGTTTTGACGAGGAAGGGATTAAAGAATTTCATAGTCCTACATCTGGGAATGATTGTCAGTCTGTTCTTAAGCGGCTCACAAATACACATAAGTTGGAAGAGCTTCGTACATGAGTCCTGCCTATTTACAATTGTCAGTAGTATGTCGTGTGATCTTAATATGTTTAATAGTAAATATGAATTGGCTGTTGTCTCAAGTAATTTTTATCAGAAACTAGCACTGCTTTGCAGTGACTTGGCATGTAACCAAGAGATATTTAGTGCTGCCTGACTACTCCCATTTGAAGGTTTATGATATAAAACTGATACAAATGCCTCAAACCTTAGACCTTGGTCTTATTTAGTCCTAATTGGTCTGCTTTTGCTGCTTGTTTAGTTTCTCTGATAACGTTGGATGTGTGAATGTGTGGCTTGTTGGGCAGTCATAGGGAGTGATAGGATGTATAGTAGAATTAGTTCGTAGCATTTTAAAAATATCTCGACACAAATTAATTTTCAAGGTTTCACAAAGGTTATCATTCACCCGTGTTACTCTAAAGTAGAAACCAAGCAGTTATGTCTGTCACTATAAGGCTGTGTCCTATAGTCGAGTTGCTTAGTATTGTTGTAACTGCTGCTGTAGAAGTTGGCCCAGTATACCGTTCTCCAAAGTTGGAATTTCATTTATCGTGTAAATAGAGGTGGAAAGTGAAAGGTGCTATTCAAGAAATACGTCACGCAAATTTTCGCAGATTTGGACCCCTCCCTCCCCGATTGTCACGCGTTGTCACAAAACAAAAATATTAGTTCCCCTCCCATCCCTGCGTGACGTCATAAAGTTTTCATTTTGGAAATATAGTGTTTTAAGGGGGTAGAAGGGGGTCTGAGATCAAATTTATGAATTGCTCTGTGCCAATCAGAACACTTTGGGAGCATAAATGGGCCAATTTAGGCTGATGGAGGTATATGCGGCCATTTTGGAAATTTTGATTTTTCGCCTCCTAAAACAAATTAGGGGTAAACGGATGATGTGCATATTTTCAGAAGCCTGCGAGAAATTACAGCCAAGACGTACTTTCAGGACCGGTTTGAAATTTCGTTTTTGGAGTAATTGGCAACACTAGAATCTTCAAAGTTTAACGTGACATGACAGTTTCCTAACAGCTGAAAAACTATCACAATCTGTCACAGTCTGCGTACCCCTCCCTCACCCTAAAAGCATGACGTATTTCTTGAATTATTTGTACAATCATTGACTTGTTTAGCCAAAATGTTCACGTAGTGTTTGAGTATAATCTTCAGCCATCTATAATGAAAGTTGACTTACAGTAGCTTGTCGACGAACGTGGATCTGAGCTGATAAATACAACCACACTTCATGTTTGGAACAACAAAAACAGCAAATTGAATATCAGAAGAATACCTCCTCCTTCCCGCCCTATTTTGTCAAACTATTGTTAATGCTCGTTATTGACAACAAAATGTTCAAATATTAAATACACCGATTCTATCTTTTCGAACAATTATTACCGAGTATTAACTATATTGATGTCTGCAATACTGCCCACAGTCTTGTGTTTTCGCATTGGTTTCCTTAATTTTACCGTTTTCAGTTTCGACGGAAGAAACTGAATTGGCTACAAAATAAGCAATATATCGATGTACACCAGTCGCCTCATCTCGATTTTAAGATGGTGATTGATCAGTTTTTACACATGATGTTGCAAGTCTGCAGATACTAAAGCTAATAGATTCACAATTTTATCACCAGTGATTAATAACTTGAGATATTATGTTTAACCGCGGAATTCTTTAAATGCGTAGTTGCAGTAAATTAAGCACCTCCTACTTGATTTCATTTACTTTAGAAGAAGATATTTTTATAATTCATTTAGGAGTGTCCTTAATGTAACCCTTTTTACAACAGCATGTTTAGGAGGCGTGTATTTGTAAAACTCGTATTGAAAAGTAGGGGAGGTTTGGATGCATTATTAAGTACCATACTCTGCAGGTGGTGGTGTCCTAGGTGGACTTTGTAGATCCCGTATCCCGCGAAAGTAACTTCATTCCCTTAGTAACCAAGCTTCAATGAGACTGATAAATTAGTGGATGGCTTTAAATGAAAGGTAAGAGATAACGAAGGTGCCTTTTCTAATTTAGAGATACCTATATTTTGACATATTTTCAAGATCAAACTTCAGGTCTTCATGTGTACTGTGACTGACTGTCATAAGCCGTTTTGTTCTTAAAGTGTTGTACAGCACCAGTGACATAATTTATTTTAAAGTGAAATGACTGCTGGCTTGCAAGAACCAATGGCCAATTTTTATTAATTAAACACTGTCCCGTGAAAATCTTGTAGGCACGTGCTTTTTTGGCTGCCTCTGGGTATATACAAAATGTATTACATCAAATATACAGGGATATATGGCGCCTGTACCATTAGCAAGATTCAACATCACAACATTTGATTGTATCATACTCATTAGTTCTTTCGCAATTACGTAAATATGCAGTTCGTTTTCTGTTGCAGATTGCTAGGGTGCGTGAGAAAAAGATTCAGATCAACCTTGAGTTGCATTTGGTACTCGTATCGTCAAGTGAGAATGCAGGCCAAGTTTTCTGTCTTCCTACTAATTCTAAACCTTGGACATAATAAGCGTGGCACATTTATGGCTTTTTGCGTCTTGCACTTTTCTATGTTGCAGGTAATAGATATGAATGTACAACTGTTCATTATGACGCTGATTCAGCATATTATCAAGCTATAAAACACCAAAAAACAGTCTCACATTACTTGCGTGGGTTCATTAGAAGACGTCATTCCATTCTTCCATTGCAGTCCAACACATCACACTGATTGTCATTTGTTAACGCTTGACGTTAATGTATTGCTTAAGAATAGATTGCACACAGTGAGTAATCTACATAGTAAAAGTGGCCAACTCACATTTTTATCGCTACGTGTGTTGATTGAGTGTTGTGAACATTTACAAAAACTTTAAGAAACTCTATGGGATACGTCTTGAGTCTTGGTAGGTGGGATGGTCTTAGAAATACACTTGCTGAACGTCTTCATATCAATGCTGTTTTCTAGTAGAAAATAAATGATCTAATGCAGCGTGGTGCAAATCCACCATCTTTGAGGTTCCTATGACTGTCAAAATTGTGTCGAAACACATATAGTCAAATTATGTATCTTGCTGATTTTAGAGACTTGGGCATGGATTTTAACTTAGGTGGGGAAAGAAGCTTTTCTTTCCTAATCACCAATAGGTATGTTTGGGCTGATTGATTTATTCCCCACTCTTCGATTATGGATCATCGAGCTATGGATTATTGTTGGCAGACTGCCCCTTTTGCTCACCCGAGGTATTTGTTACAACGAATGACCCGGACCGGAAACATAAACTGTATTTGCGAACATTTCTACGTATTCTGTATACTGTGTGAAATTTTCCTCTTTGGAATTCCTACGTGCCAAATATGCCACACACATTCTTGGAGTCCCCCCATTTTATATCTAATTTTAATTTTTGTTCCATATTGGTACAGGTGGGTGATAATGTACTCATTACATACAGTCACATTTGTCAATGGAATTGCAGTTGCAACAAAATAGACGGCTATGAATCAGTTACACGGGCACCACTTCTGTTCGGGATTACGCAATGACAAAAAGAAGCAATTTAAATCTCATTTAACTCTTTGATAGTTTACCCACCCTTGCTAATTTCTTTTCAAGGATTACTCTTGTTTAAAGATTTAGATTTTTCGTGTCACAAGACCCAAAATGTAGAAATAGAAATCTGGTTTTCTCATCATACTTTTCGTTCATCTTGCCTTGAGATGACCTTTGGCTGAAATGATGTTCTTTTCACCAGACCCATGTGGTTTAGGAGTTAGCTAAGTACTCACTAAAGGCTATTTATGGCTTGAGCTCATCTGAATGAGTGATTTGCATTAAACTTAAACAGAGAGATATGGCTGGGAAATATCAGAACGCAGCCGGTGTGTTAAAGATCCTTCACCTCCTGCTTTCAAAGTATCTCCGTTTTGACTATGAAAAGCACTAAGGATGTTGTCTGATCGCCGGAATGTCTACTTTTTTCCAGCAGTTAGCCATCTGTGAACGTTTGAATTTGCACAGCAAGATGCACTTGTTTGAGGATTTCTTGTGGATTTAGAAGTGAATAGACGTGGTTTTAAAAGACTGAAATGTACCATAAAAGGTTCTTTTTAGTGATTAATGATATGGCGTCAGTGCTCGTGTGTCGACAGAAATGTTAAAGTGTTTGACAAATGGGCCCACGAGTCAAAATTAATACAAGTTGCATCATATGGCAATGCAAAAAACGCCATATGTACCAAACCAAATACCAGCTATAAGCATTATTTTCGTTATTGCTATGTTTATTCTCGGTATCTGCAGGATAGACTGATAAATACGTCTGGATAATATAAAGTGGAAAAGCAGACAACCGCGTCAACAATTCGGTGGCAGATTATAATAAGTTAAGTTTGGTAATATACACTACTACAGTGGCCAAGTTCGGTATTTATAGCCGATGTATTGGAATGAGGTAGTTCACAACTACTGTCAGGTTATGCAATTAGTTGTAAGTTTAGAAGTGGATAAGGGTCGCCTGTCGACACTATGACTACTCATCTTATCACTCCGAATAAAACTTGACTCTCACATTAGGCGTGCCAATGTAGTTAGGGTCATACTTGTGCTCCTTTTACCATTGCCAATGAAGCACGTTGACTCATAGTCCTGCCAGAGCACCTCCGTCGTATTAATGGTCCTGTTGTCATTGCCAAAGACGCACGTTCTTACTTAGTCACATTAATGCACATTAATGCACATAATGCACATTAATGCACATAATGCACATTAATCGTATTACTGCTCTTTTTGCCGTTGCCAAAGAAGCACCTTCACTCATTGTCTTCGTCGTATCAACGGTTCTGTTGCCATTGTCAAAGAAGCACTGTCACCCATTAGTCGTGCCAATGCACCTCAGTTGTATCAAAGAAGCACTGTCACTCATTAGTCGTGCCAATACACGAAGTCAATACGAAGTCTCGTTGATCGCAATCGTGAACTTGATGATAAATATGGTGACTAATAGATATCGTATGTACATTTTACGCCTTTTATACGTGTACAGGAGAGAGTTTTTGATGTTTTTGAAGTAACTTCAGTGAGCCCGTGTATTTCTGTTTTATGTAGTGGTGAGTTTGTGCGTGAAAATTGTAAAATCCATACTATTTACAAAGGCAGTTTATCTCTACGAAACGTTAATGATCGTGAATACAAATTGCATTCTTAGCTGGTAGTTGTGTGTTCATAAATTTGTTTATCGCGCTAATGTAACTTGGGTAGAGTAGAATTGGTGAGTTGTTTGGTGCTCATGTAAGCTCGTTTTCTAAACTCTGAGGATATATTTAAACACTCTTTGATGATAATATTGTTATCTAACGAATGAAGCCAGAATCGATTAATGTGGTAAAAGCAGGAATTGTTTACTCTTTATTTCCATAAAAGCACAAGTAAAAACTTAATCTTTTATTGTATGAATTTCAAGGACGATATTGTTTGAAATATGAGGAGGGTCTGGAACCTATCCTCGCATAGATACGGTATGTTTTACCAAACAACTATGAATTTGTGTTGAAAGCTGAGTCATTTCTAACGAAGTGCGTGGTAGTGCAAGAATTAGTGGACTCCTTTCTAAAGAATAAATGATGTCATGACTAGGTAGAGTCTAATAGTATTCTCTAAGTAAGTAGAGCAATTTATGGTCAAGCCAGTGAGATGTTTCTTACTGCGTGGACATACAGTGTCCACGTTGTTAAAGCTTGTATTTCCCACTGGAGACTATTTGTTTTCTTTGCAGCGTTTCACATTTCCATAGCAACTATTCAATAATTTTTGCTTCGTTTTAAGAAGGCTTATTAACTTGTTATTCCAAAGCCATCAGCTGCAGGTAGTTGATGGCTTAAGAAGAAAAGGAAATAATTACATTCCACTAAGATCTTGTTGTCGTCAAGATTGTGCTGGGATGCAGCTTCTCTATGCTGATTGGTTATATCTACCCTAGTTGGTCCCAGTCCTCTTTATCTATATGTTCACGACTTAAGTACCAGAAATTTTGAAATTTCGTGTATGGAGCGTTCTCTTCTTCAAAAGGCGGTAAAGGTGCAAATCATATATTGTATCTGCAGCAGTTACGACAGTCAAAGTAAAGCAATATGGTGCCATGGGCTGACTAAAAAATGCTTCACTTAGTACATCTTTTTATGCATCAGGTTATATTTGGTTGGTATAAAGCGAACAATTGATTTTTGGCCAAATGTTTGCATTTGAGCTTCCCAATTAATTGCAAGTTTAAGTTTTGTCATTTGCACTGTGGTGTGTATAGTTCCAGAAAATAATTTTTTTGGACGTGTGAAATGAGGAATACAGATTGTTAAAATTTAGCCGCCTTATTACTGCTTGTCTTAAAATATTCATGTAATAGAAAGCCGCGATAAAGGTCTAATCATGAGTTACAAAAATGTCCGATAAGCCTCTAGCAAATAGATGTTACCTTCAGTGATAACGAAAGTATGGAATGACAGAATTTGGTCAGCAATAGCACTAACACTGTCGGAGAAGAATTCGTGTGGGTTCCAGGGATAAGGAAATAGACTCAAACTATCCTCTGCTTGTTGTTTAAGGCGACTAAAAGTAAAGATGGAAAATATACCAATAAGAAAGAAACGAGCCCACGATTGGGAAATGGAAAGCAAAGAGCCATACACATAAGCTACACAGATGGAGTTATTTCTTGATGCAACGATCTATAGTTAATGTTTTTTGTGTCAACAGTATAAGTGACTGTTGTTGTAAACAGAAGGCCTAAGAGGGTGTTAGGTGCTTTGCCCAGTGCTGTTAGGAACTTCGCATAATTTTTATTCTATCCAGTAACGAGTGTAAACCTTGGAGTGCATTTTTTTAATCATGGAAGTCACTTTTGTCATACTAATTTCCACCGCAACTGCTTGTAAGCTACGCCTGTTGTTGCTAATTCACACTCACTAGTTGAAATTCTCACATGATCGCTAGTTGCTACTTCATGGTTCATTGTGATTAAATTACGCCTGCTTACGCTGCGTCACGCCCAGTGCTGCAAGGGTGACCATACTTGCGTTGGACCAACCTTGGTCCAAACGAATTGTTAATAAGTAGCTCGCGGCACCCATTGAATATAACAGAACTTTATCTTTAGTGATGTGATGAAACTTGCAGAATGGCGGCTTGTAGAATGGACTTTGAAATTAAATGAAGTTACTTTTGTAACATGGACATTCATTGAGAGCACGGCAGTTTAAAGCTTTCGGTACAGGTTGTTAGATTATCCGTTAACTTTTGGAAATATTAAATTCATTAAGAGCACGTGGGGAATATTTTAAGCAAAAAAGGGTTACGCTGCCGTAAATTCTTTTATTTAAGTAATCTCTGCCACATGCACCAGTTGAAAGATTGTCTACGGGTATCATCCGAGCAGCCATTCGATTGTATCGTCTTAGACTGATGCTCATTTCAAATAGTCTAAACAACACTCTCCTTTGTGCTATATATATTATAATGCCATGATTATAGCAGAGTTTTCTACGTAAACTTTTTTTGGGTGCATGACTTTGCAATGCTTATCCTCATTAGTTAATCGTGTAGATTTAATATACCTATGAGCTATACGATACAAGGGTTTTTTGTTGGGCATGTTGATGACTTTGATGGCAGTCTCATGAAGTCGTAATAAACGTAGAATAGTTGCGCCTTTATTAGAATCCTAATGCTGGTAAAACTTTGAGGTAACTACTGTATAAATCCACTTGTCTGTTTCCATGGGAACGTTAAAGAACGGCTTCAATCACAACATTTGTTTGAATCGAAACAATCAACACCGTGATCTCTGCCTAAGAGAAATTTTAAATACTAACCAAACATATTTTTCAAACAGAAATAACAAGAAAACATTTTGATCAATTTGCTGTGGAATTGATAACCGAAAGTAATCTACACATGTTTATCTGAATCTGTACGTTAATTTGCAGGCTCAATTATTGTTTTGATAGATTTGAAATCGCTATTTAATTTTTGTTGTAACGTATTTGTCTTTTCAAATCATTAATGTGTGGACTAGTGTTTTTGCTACCCTCGCATTCTTTCAACTAACCCGCATCTCACTTGTTCGTCAAATTCTTGTCGCGTTTTTGAAAGATGACTTTATATTTTTATTATTTTAGACTTTAGTATTCTTTGACAATGTACTGTATCTATTCTCCTTTTCCTTACCATGTTGTTCAGAGGGTTTGTGGTTTTGGTACCTTTCAAAAAATCAAGGTACCTACACCGAGTAAGGTGCTGCCACTTATCTAGGTATGTGCTTCGGGGAAATAACACCATCTCTTTGTGGTACAATATACAATGACCTGGTTTGTCCCTTTCCTATCAAAACAAATGACCACCAAAGGAATATTCATGTTGACGTTATTTAAAAGACATTTTTTATCTAACAGACGGAGCATAGGATGTTTTACCTGATGTATACGTTGAGCTATTGACGGAATATGAACGGATGCCATTTATGGTTTTTGGTCTAGCTATTTATTTTGCTCAGTTAAACTTTGTGCAGCCGCTTTTCACATGATGCTATCTATTTCCTCTTGCATACCGTTTTTTTATTGGAAATTACTTTTAATCAAGCTTGGATTACAAATGAGAATGCTATTGGGGAAGTAGAAACGTTGATTTATATCTGTCTACCTTTGGGTAATTTGAAAATGGCGAAATCAGGGTTAATGCGGACCAATATTGAAGTGCTTCGTAAAGTCTTACGCGATTTTTATGAAAGTCAGGCGGTTTTTATGTGGGAAACTACATCCATTGGTATGTATTATTTAGGTTATTATGTAAGCATCGTATATATGGCAAAGGAGTCACAAGTAGTACTCTAAGGTATCTTTGTCTCATTCCTCAACTGTTTCAGGTAACATCACATGCAGAAGCACATACAATAGTTTACAGGGATTGCTCTTCAAACCGTCGTGCATTTTTACCCGTGTTATAATTATTAGTTTAAATCAACATAATGGACAAAAATAGAAGAGTAATAATGGAAGAGTCGTAATCACCAAATCATGATTTACCTAGCTACAGCTCAGCAGGCATGGCGAGAGGACTTTGCGAAACGATAACCGGAGTTGAATGATCAAAAATGTTTTTAACTATTTCAGCCTGGATTTGCATGTATGACAACTGTTTTTCGTACAGAAGACCTCATGTTGAGGCTCACAAGAATAATTGCCATACCCTTTATTCTGTACCTAATATCACTTGATTTTCTTTACGTTTTAACCTTAGTTCAACATTGATCCACAACTGTGATGGTAATACCAGGCGTTAGGCTAGTACGCAAAAGTACTAGAAATGTAGAAGTAAAATCTATTGGTATAAGAGTAAAACTGTTATGAAGTAAAACTGTTATAAATCGTGCCTCGTGGAGGGAAACCCGCTTTGCATCGGAGATTCATATTATCTTTATCGATAGTCTGCTAGCGACGGTAGCCGAAGTAGTCGGAGCCGATCTGAAAGAGTAAGCGTTTATGATATACTTTATTTAATTCCGTCATAATACCAAAAATGATAGTGATAACTGTATTTGTAATAGTAAAGATATGTGTGAAGTGAACTTAAAATAGGCCTTGCACTCGTTCACAGCGATCTTGCAGGAACTCAACGCGTATTTCTAAAGTTTACGATGAATGTATGTCGTACCTCTGGAGACTGAGGTGTCTATCTGATTGTATCCATTTACTATAATGTGTAATTTGTGACAAAAGGTAAGTATTTAAGGGCTTTAAGAGAACTGAAAAAGTCAAGGTTAATTTGTAGAAGCAAATTTCTCTCTTCAGTAAGACAGATTTTATAGAACCTTTTTCACCGCAGGGTGTAGAGTGTCGGTTTAAGAGTCTCACTGTAGGTTAGGTCAGTCCTGGTAGATATTATTTAGAAGTGAAACCCTTCAACACATTTTTTGTTTTGAACTTCTATAATTACGTAAGACTAACGTTTAAGCATGAAATATAAAATATATGATAGTGTATTAACCGTAATCATGATAATATGTGGTTTGTCGCGAACATAGTCTTAATGGCTAAAAGTGTTACACGTTGGAAGTCATGAACATAGTATCGATAAAATAACGTGTTCTCGCCAGAGAGTAAAACATCAAAATATAGGAATAAGTGGTAAAACAGTTGAAGGATGTTGTGGCCTGGGTACGAAGACGAAGGAAGGATTTACTCTGATTTTGTTCTTTATCATAACTTCACCCTGTAAAAAAGCGATACATTTCCTCTGAAGTTTTGATCGATTGGTAGCGATATTATATCTCTAGTGGATGCTTGCGAAAGTGATACCTTTATTGTTGCCTTTTGTAGATGCAGGGCCAGTCTATAAAATTGAAGAGCTGCCTTTAAGCGCACACTGTATGTGGTCACACAATGCTTTACGGAAATAAAGTTTCGTTACAATGACGTGGATAAAGCGTAGATATGAAGTTGTTGGTTTTTATATTGGCGTTATAAATGGGATGGTTGGTTGATTAGGAGATACTAGATCATGACATGTAAAAATCTGGTTTTACTGGTTGTGTATCGTTATCAGGATGACTAAACCGGATTTTGGTATGTGCGAAGTAGCAACGACAATATTTTGCAATGGTATGTACTATCGAGAGGATGCGACTGAGATATTTAAACTGCATCTTACAACCGTTTTGTTTGCAGCCGGAAAATAAGATACACAACACGATACGTTTAAACTATTTTGCGCCAGCCGGGTATGCCTGAGTCATCATGCAATTTGAACCCATGGATGACACGATACGACGACCAAATTTTCATATTGGATCAAAACAAAATAAGGAAATATGCGGTTTGGCAGGGAGAACTACTAATTAGGATATATCGACCAATAATTTTACTTGTGTTCCCCCTTGCATGCATGACAAGACTTATGAAAGAATTTCTTCCCACCGTTCGTTCTCACGAAAACCAATAGTTGTTGACCAACATGCTGAGATTGCCCGGGATTTGTCATGAACATAGCTAACCCGAACATCCGCGATAATCATGTTTCAGACACGCAACATATTTTCGCCAATGCGTCATTCAGGTACAGTGGGGAAAGTGGCTCCAGTATATAGGTGTGGTCACAGAGCCAAGTCACGTCCACTATACTTGAGTATTGACCTGTTTTAAAACGGACAAACATTGACTTAATTTCACGTACGCCAAGTTTGGCTCACGTAAATAGTATGATCGATTTCCTAAGGACTTTGAGTGACACATATGCTTAGTAGATTGTTATCTATTCAACTTGCAACTTTCCCGTCCTTTTTAAGAGGGGAACGAGCCGTCCGGGAATCTTTTTTTAATCTTTTTTCTTGTCTTTATTGGCCAGAATCTTGGTAGAATACTGTCAGTTCGACCTGCAGAATCCTGAAATCTAAATAGCAGAGAAACGCACGCGTTTCAATTGCGCACGAAGAAGATGACTTTAATCGTTTTGTCGTTGGTTGTAAAGCGTGGTTATTTGGTGCAACTGAGAGATGATGTGCAAGGCCAACCAAGTTAAGGATTTCTTTGTATTAACAATAGGTAATCCAGTTAAATCCAGTCCAATCCAGTTGGGTTCCGTCTTCTGACTAAGAGGGTTGGATATCACAATACGCCAGCCGTTTCTGTCGGTCGCCCTCTTACAATAGCCTCAATGTAGGAGACGTCTGTCCATTGGTTGATTTTATCGGACCACATCGTTCTGCCTCTGCT
>JANTCA010069582.1:3560-15668 GCA_024741275.1 Chironex yamaguchii
CACTACTGAGATATCGGCAGGCTGGAAGGAAAGTTCTTTATATTAACACTCCAACCAGCTTGCGTCTGACGTCAAGCAAGGTACGCAGGCGCATAAAGTTGATTTTTGACACATGTCTAACTTCTGTTTAAGTAAGCTGGCGATGGTGAAATCAGCAGCCAGCTCATTTACTGGGCTCATGTCAACACACAAACATAATCGTAACAAAGTCACTCGCGCGGGAGAAAAATCGCGGACAACACTTAAGTAAATTTTGTTCACCTTCTCATAATACACTACAATTTCAAATATAATACATTAACACAAAACGTTAATTTGATGTCTGATTCTATCTACGAAAATCGATAGGCGTAAGTTCAACCCGGTTACAACTTGTTAGGGCAAGAAGATTTCTCTGATAAATTCAAAGAGAAATACGAATCCTTTCTTGTCACACATGTTAACAAATACAAATTGTACAGAAAACAAAATGCTTGCGTACTTTAGCCTAATGTAGTGACATGGACCTAGCGTATGACTTATAAAATATGAAATATGAACTGTAACACTCTTCTGAAAGAAGAGAGCGATTTATCCTTGTAGCTTCAAAATGCAGTGATGAACCTTTGAGAAGACAGACTATTTGACAAATTTGAAGGTTGACAACTTTCATCTTGGTATCCTTGATAACGCCTAAAAAATAATTTCCAGAATTCTTTAAGCCCGCAGTACTTCTCCAAAAACGATTTTAAAGTTTTTCCACGTACAAGACATAATGTAGGACAGCTTCTGAATCATTTTTGGATGCACTTATTATTAAATTCCGTTGTGTGTTGCGTTTAGACGACTTTTTAACTTATTTACAAATTTTGCTCTCTTCCTTTAAAATGACCAGAAAATATACAAAACAAACACACCCGTTTGCTTGTGATCGACGTCATTTGTGTGTGCCATGTTGCAACAGAATTCTCCTTAACTATGTTATTCCTAATTTACATTTTGAATTTATTTGGAGCCTAGGCACCAAGCCCCCTGTGGCTACGGCTATCACTGTTAAGGTTTGGCTTAGAATCGTTACAAAATTTTGTCGATTTGGTCTCCGTACAAACATTTTCCGGCCTTTATATTTCATAATTTGGGAGGTTCTTTTCCTAAAGTTACGACTTAAACCTTTTCAATCTAGGACTAAGTACTGGAAAACATAGGTGTTTTGAGATAGCTAAAGATTTAGTGAGGCAGGCGCCATAAGTTAAAATACTTGTTGAGCGGCGCCAGTGGTAACGATCCAGAATTCACTTGACAGATATTTAACCCTTTATCTCCATGTCTGTCGATTATCTTCCCCTAAGAATTTGATCTTTTGTAGTTTAAAATGTTTCCATCTGCCCTTGGCAACAGTTTGCTCTTAAATGATCAAAGAACAATACGCGTATGTTGCTTTGCTAAATTTGAAATTTATAGCCTTTATTAACAAGGGCGCCTTAGTCATTCGATCATTTTAAAATCATGAATGTTAGACTCTTGGGAAATATCAAAAGAATTGACCCATGATTTCTCAGGATTTTTGAATTATTAATGGAAGAGACCAGACATGGTTTGAAGTACCGAATGGCACCAAAGGTTTTACTAACAGGTAGATACAAATAGTCATACATATAGTGAGACGTTGGTGACGCATGTGCTATTGACGACAGGACAATTCGGAGACCGACAAAAATAGCAAACAGTTGCTTGAGAGAGAGAGAAAGACACTTGCACAGATAATATAGAAAAACACTGCAAATAGCAGTCAGTTTGGAAAGAAGCATGACATGGTTGTTTCATAATTGACCACACGGCGTACTTTTGCAAGTGGATTAGTAATTTCAATCGATGTAGTAACTGGCTCAAAAGGGGTGTCCCTTTGTAAATATTCTTTCTTATAATGGACAATTCTAATTTTAATTTAAGATAGGAAATATATGACATCTACATACACGAACAACAAATGATTGTTTGGGTCAAAATCGTGACTAGTTGAAGAGTATTTGGACCAATTTAATTAATGGCATATACCAAAATAGTTTGAAAAGTTAGATTAAAAAACGCTACTGCATTAAACATCTATCCTTTTCGCGGCTCGACATTTTCCGCGGCGACATTTTCGATCAGCCAATGAGATTTCCGGAAATTTTTCCGTCTCGACATTTCCCGCCTAGTGGAGATTCGGCTTTATGCACATGTAGCTATTTTACTTTAGGGTTTTACAAAAAGCTTTTCGTGTTCATGAAAAATTCAAGAATGTGAAGAGTAGAGTTAGTATAAACGAATTAAAGAAGCAAAATTGCGAAAGAAAGGAAGGGAACAACAAATTTAAAAAAGACGATAAGGAAACAAAAAATGAAAAAATGTCAACGAGAGAAAATATTTCAAAAGGGAAAACGTAGAAAAGCAAAGAGAGGATTAAGTTCGAGTTTTGCGATAAATATTCTAACAAGAGGACAACTTGTATCACGAGCTAAAGCTTGTCTAAGTTGCGAATAGATCAGCAACAAATAAAAACTCATTATAGTATATCCTGTTAGACATCCCATGTTAATCCTGTCAGATTCTCTTAAAATTCTCCCTCTATATACAAAATCTATGGCTAAATTTGATGTCATATGATAAACATATTAGAATGTTCTTCTACATCTTAGAATGTTCTTAACCACATTTGGCTGACATATCATGCGGATCATAACCAAGTTATGCTGACTCACGCGAGTCAGCACTACCAACAATGCATAAGCAAATTCCAGTTAGTATAGTTTAAATTTACACTAATGAGTCATGTGTCTCATATGATTACGAAATATTTCTAGAAAGGCCTATGATAATCTAAGAAGTTCTTATTTCGTAAAGATTTTATAAGAGTCTATTCTCCGACATCTTCTTTGTTTGCAACATTGCATCATTCAATCCATTACGGCTTGTAAAGAAATGCACTTTTAATATCTATTTCTAACTATTTGATAATACGTTCCTGTAATCATTTATTTTGGATGACGTTAACGAAGAGTATAAAAAGCTTTGCCTTTGATAATAATTTCCAGCCTGGGAAGTTACCGTGATCAGGACATTTCAGTTCCACATTATATTTATGGCTACACAAATAAAGTAAAAAGTTTTAAATCGTACAATATTAAGATAAGCAGTGAGCTGTGAGATCAAAGTAGGAAAATGTAACTTGTTTTTACTAATGGTTGCTTTTTCATTTCCTTTTTGAGACACTGAAGTTACGTTCTATGTATTTTTGAGTCACTGAATTGTCGTAGAGCCCATCATCCATTTATAATGAATTTATAGCGTAAGCTTTCAAAATTCTGAATGTTCTTGCTCACACTTGAAACGATTTGAGTTTAAATCTGGATGCAAAATACATCACATTTCACAGAACTTTCAGTATTAGTGTCAAATATGACATTGATCGCATTACATGGCACCGAATATGCTACTCTTTTTTCAACAGTCGTTGGTTGTGCTGTATTTTAAACACAGACAGGCGCCTTGTAACTAGTCATCTTCGGGTTAAGACAGAAGACCTAACATTCGATCTTCGATTATGGATACTTTCTGTCTAACCAAAGGTTCTTATCTGATCCGTCCCTCTACTTTGTCAGTAACGGGAGACAAGCATTTCCCAGAACATAAACAAATGGACTTTGTTGTCTAGTCCGCTTGGTCAGATTTGCCGCCGATTGAAGTTTTCACAGATGTATGCAAAGTCTTAAAGAAACTGTCAACCTTACTTTATTGAAGCGTATGTAACTCGTCGAGACAAAATCTCTTTTTTTCGGCCTTAAGCCGAAAACAAAAAGCTGGCACCAAGATAACTGGCAGATGTTGGTATAGCATGGTATAGCAGGGTATAGTATGGTATAGCAGGGTATAGCATGGTATAGCTGGATATAGCTTGATACAGCAGGGTATAGAGTCATAACTTCACATGATTGTAATTAAAGTCGTTTTGGTTTTGCAACTCATTTAACAAGAAACACAAAAACAGGAAATAGAATTATCACCTAAAAACGTTGATTACTGCATACTTTGTGCATCAATGTTTTGGCTGAAAGTGGCATCAATTGGCGTTTGTCCATCTACTAATTTGGTAAGAACAAAATGCTTCTTTTTTCTTTGGGCATCAAAATCCCAATGCTTTCTGCCGCTGACTGCCTTTGCTTTGATTTTTGGCAAATTCGGTAAGCTGACTTTTTTAAATTGACTAGTGAGTATCTGCATTTACTGGTAGATGCATACCTTGTGAGCATGAAACATTTTTTCAAGATAATTAGCATCAACACAAACTTGAAACGAATTTACTTTTTGGGCAGCTTGAGCATGCACTGTTCTCGCCAATTAGCTCTTGGACAGTTGCCAGTATTGCCTTTGGGACATTTTGCATTACTGCTAAGTTATTTTCTCTTGCCATCCAGCATGTCTAACGCTGATAGCAACGCCTTTATCCGTCCAGCTTTCATACACTCCCGCCTGATTTGAGGAACCTTCTCATTCTTTAAAGATTGCACCATTGGTGTTAAAAATATATTCCACAAGTTAAATTTTATCAAAGTAAGGATAAATGCTTAATATACTTCCTTGTCATTGTTTTTTAAAATTGAATTGCTAAAGTGAATTTCTGTAATCTCTTGTCTGAAGCTGAGTTACAACACATTGTCGCGAAGTCAATAAGCTGGCTTTCGAATTATAGCAATCATAATCAAGTGAATGGTCCCAAGTTTTAGCAACCCATATTTCTTACTCAAAACATATGGTTTAACAGGAAAGCACATTGGGTGACAAGACAGTATTACACAGAAAGACAACCAGTGAAGAAACCTGAGACATGGGTGTGACACATGGATTTTATCATTGAAACTTTAAACATCTTAACTTCTCGACTTTATTTGGTTTTAAAAATCCAAAATTGAACTCTCTTAAATTTTTTAGGAGTGGAGCATTGCTTGCTTAAGATTCAAGAATGAACACATACTCACCCCTACGCAAACATTTGACATTTTGGATGAATTTAAGTTACCGTATTTTCAGGAAAGTAGGGGTGCAGATACCTCCATACGCCCCCATGGAGATTTGTGCTCTGAGTTCTTTTTTATCATCCTGAGACACGATCATTGATACTTTGACAAGGAAGCTGTAAGATGACTTCAACGATTGTGCCTATTACTGATACCTTTATTTGTTATCTTCTTTTTCTATCTTTTCCACTGCATTGGTACAGGATGAAGCGTGTCCTGGCTAAGAGTATGCTTCATTGAAGCTTTAGTATTCCCAATAAACTCGTGGTCTTTAATAAAAGGAGGAACAACTGACATAATGCAAGTACCTAAAGCAGCGTTTGGAAGTTTAAGGGATCCTCGGGAAGTAATCGACATTTGCACCATCTTGCTTATTGATCTAATTATAGAATATCCTGCTAAGTTATATCCAAGCAGTATATCACTCACTGGTTCTTGTTTAACACGCCAACAGTGTCCATCCAAATCACATACGTCTTGTACAACAAATTTGGTAATGGTAGGTATTGCTGCCGAGAGCTATTTCTTAAAAGGATGTTGATGCCAACCGATGATAAGCACAGCTCTCCTTGTCACTTTGTAATCTATACCAACATTGATAAGGACAATATCATAGTCTACATCAATAGGTTTAGTGTGGTAGAATGGATAATACGTTTATATTGAAAGACGGTAAAGCATAAATTATTGTGCTGAGCAAGTGATGTCAATAGAAGATAGTCCAGGGTCATAACAGATAAGATGGGACCTAGGATGTCATCTTGCAAGACTCTAGCAAAAGAATACTATGTCATCGTCAAGGGAACTGATCGTAGACGTATTTATCATCATAACAGTACCTATTTCTGCAGGTATACGTTGTGCTAAGAGAGTAGTCTTCAATTTGACTCTGTGAACTGAGTAGAAACCTTTAAAGACGTTAACAAGAATTATTTGTCTAAAGATTTTGGCTCGGAACCTGCCGATTATTCAGCTTAAAGTCAGCTTTGACCAGTAGTTCTTCTGTCTTTTACTAAATTCGCTTTGAGTAAGACCTTTTGAGTGTCAGGGTGCATACGATTCAACAGTAGGGAACATGTATTGTCATGAAAGTTCTTAGGATAACCAGAAACATCTATTTGGGAAGTGGTAGTAGGCGATCTAAATATTTAGATTGTCCTGGGTAGAGTGCATGCTATCCATTTCGTGATTGGTTGTTTATTAAATGCAGAATTGCATAGACTTGAAAAGATAATATTAAGAGCCATTGTTGTGTCAACTTCCAGTAGTATACCACTAGTAGAGACCTTTTGCAAGTATTAAGGTAACCAAGTGTTTTGCAGTCATTAGAAAGTTACTTAACTTTGCAATTGAACATAATAGCCCTCCATTATAGAATGTATTTCCATTTCGTCACATCCGTTTCTGTCTTACACTGATCTAGCTTTTGGCAATAAAAGTTGAACATTCATTTGTTAATCGTATAATTATCTACTGCCATCATGAGGCTTACAGGGACGGTGGAAGAATAATGCCTTCAGTTGTGTGTCGAGTGCATCATGCGAAAAGTCACTGCCGAAAGAATTCAATGACGGTACCAATTTCTCTTGAATAATCCCATTGTTTTCCACTTTGACAAGTAACTGTTTACTTGTGGCATACACCAGAAAGAAATCTTGATCAAAACCTTCTTTGATAAAAGAAATGACCAAATCCAATTCTTACTACTTTCTGTAGTCCTTTGCTTCTGTCTGCTTCTGTGTCTGGATAATTGGATACAGTCTTACTATAATACACTTTGATGCATTTTAGCCTATTCCTTTTTCTTGGTAGAATCAGTTCATTGATGTTGTGCAATTTTGTCAACACTTTGTAGTAAAACAATGTAAAACTTTTGTCAGATTGAACTGCAAGTTGAGTTTTCATTGTTTTCTCTGTATTGAGTTGAGATCCCAGTGCTGCTACTTGTGTTTCTTGCAAGCTATTGCTGAGGTTATCAGTGTTCCTCAGTATTGTCTCTGCAACATGAAGTCTAAAGAAAAACAAAAGTCTTTACTATGGCCACTGATACCTTGAATTCTTCCTTTATTAGTGTGGTCACAGGTGTTGTCAAAAGCTAAATCCCTCCGTTCTTCAGGATCCGCATATCCTGGGAGAATGTCTCACAAGCATTTTGCATACTTAGGCAAAGCATCTTAACTGAAGGCACTTTTCTCTTTGCGAAAGGATTATCATCCTCGTCGTCTACAGCGTGGCTGTCAGTAAAAGCAGATTGCAACTCAACCAATTTCGAATTTTGTATCTCTTTCAGCCTTTTATGAGCTTTGTTGACTCATACGTGCTATCAAGAGTACCTCCTAGTAACTTTGAATTCTTCTCCTTTTTCTTAATTTGTATGACTACGCCGTTTTGGCACTACACCGGTGATAGTATTGACCTCGACATTTATTCAGCCTCAGATTAATTGAAGATTAATAGAATTTGTAATGGAGATTTTGTAATGGAGTCCAACAAATTCGTGATGTGTAATTAAGTCATCGTCCACACATCAACAAATAAAATTCTGCATTTTGCAGATCTTGGACAACCTTACTTTGTAGCCATCACCTTCATCATCTGGTTTTGAATGGAATAACGAACGTCCTTTTTGCTATTGTACTCTTCTTTCTATTCATTAAAAATTGGATTATAATCTTCTCATAATAGATACGTCTGTTTGAAGTTAGCATCAAAGTCATACTCGGCTCCACGCAGTGGCAATTCCTGCCATTCTAAAAAAGGTATATTAAATATCATTTCAATAATGCCTGTTGATGAAGAGATTTTTGCAGAGCAGCAAGAACACAAAGCACTAGATGGGCATCTCTGTGTGAAGATGAGTGCAAATGTTTATCGAATCCTCTACTGGCAACTGCTACATCGCTCCAGTTTGTGTAACCAAGAGATATAAATTAGTTTTTCGCTTTATTATTTGAAAGTACGTTCTTTTGGATTGCTTTGAGGCAAGTGTAGCAAAATGTTGCCTCTCTCTCCTAGTCAAAATGTGGCCAGTTTTTCCATTTGTGGTGGTGGAACAAGCGTCTACGTGACCACACTTCAGTCTGATAAGTACGAGGCTACGATGAGTTCTGATATTTGTGACATTTCAAGTTCCTAGTCTAGAATAACTTTCGACCAAAAACCTTCGATCAATGGCAATTGAATTCTGGGTACACATTTCAAGGCATAATCCATCTCAGTTTTTAAGTTCAGCTCATTTTTTGCTTCAAATTTTTGATTAAAGGAACCGAATTCTCCAATCAAAGTCAATACCAATGTTTTTAACCCAAACTGTTGCTCCTGATCTGTCCTACATCCCTTTATCCAACCAAATCTTGTTATTTCATTTCTTTTGTCGTATGGATCCAACCACATTCACTTCTTTTCTCCGTCGCGCAAAGCATGATGGGAGGAGATCTAAAGTAAAGACCGGGCTTACCCCAAAACATTCTGTTCCTCCAGAGAAACCGCAGTGGTACACTTGGTGTCCAAATACTGTAAAACAGTAAGGAAACATTTCAAACAACTTCATCGAAACTTAATTTTTTTATAAGATCTGTTTCGTGATTCATTTTTGGGGCAACAAAAGAACACAAGTATGAATTCAAAGGTCGGACGAAGTTAGTCAATGCAATGAATGATACAAAGAGACGAAAAGAGAGAACGTGGGGAAAAGAAGAGAAGCATAATTGGCTTTCACCAACTTTAGAATGCGAAAGTTTCTGGTGAGGCCGTCAACTGATTTTCTATCTGACCAAACTTTCCTATTGTCAAGGAAATGCCACAGTCATAAGTTTCTCAGAGCAGAAAGGGCGAGTAACAAGCAACAGCTTTTAACAGCAAGGGCAGGCTGACCTCGCTAAGTCACGAACTTTTAATCAGCTTCATATTTATATCTGGCGACTTACAGTCCATTAAAATGCGTCAATGCCTGAAAAGACGAAACAGCGCCAACATTCCATTTTGGATCTTTTCATTTTCAATAACACTGAGTCTCGTCCTCTTCATAGTCGAACATCGTCCGGCTCGTTGAAAATTAGCTTTGTTATAATTTAATAACTTGAAAAGTTTCTGTTTTTCTGCTATGATATTGTACTTCGTATTTTGAATATCAGCTTCAGCGAGATCATGTCGGTAGTTTTTTTTGGCGATACTTCAGTTAATGAATAATTTAAAGGTTAATTAGTGGTTATAAAATCGCAGAAGAAAATGAGAAGGGCTCCGCTTTTCTAAAGGACATAATTAAATAATCTGTAGCCAAGCCATAGGATCAAAGGATCGCGTATCAATTTAGAAGAGACAATCGCGTCACCAATTATTTGGAGATTACTTCGCGATCTTTAATCTCATAGCAATTGAAACACGTGGATAAATAACAAGGAAGAGATCGCCAGCTATAGCCAGACAGATTGGCTGGTGCGTTTTACTAGACTTATTGTCTATTCAAAAATTCGTTTTTCTTAGGAATTACCATGTCCGGTCTGAGTGCAGATGAGCAATTGCGGATATCTCATGACATTCACGTACTCAAGTGGCTTTCTGACAGTGTAGTTTCATGTATTGAAGGTTGACTCAGCTGTTATTTGGGTGGAAGTCGGCGGGACAACCTCTAAAGAAAGGGCGGATCCATTAGGAGGTGATCGATATACTTTCAGATTATAACGCGAGTATTCAAGATTTATTTCGACTTAAAAGTTGTGTCTGGTCTCTTTCAGTCTATGTTACGTAGCTGAGCAATATTGAATCTTTTACGACACAGGAACTGAAGTCAGCGATTGACAAATTGGTTTCGATCATTAGACTTTGGATTCAGTAGTTATTTTGAGAACTTCGGACGAGCAATCTTACCAATTAAAGCTGTTTAACACTAAAAGGGTTCTGTTTCCGTATATCAGTTTAGAACAACGGAATTTCAAAGACTTGTGACAAATGAGCAAGTGATTTATTGAGGGAAATCAAAGTATGAATAGCTGTTGGAAATAGGGAGAAGTATCTGTTTTCAGTCAAAACGGTATACTAAACCTTGCGCTGTAGGTAAAAGCTAATGCCTTTCTGTATGACATTTATCGTTTATTGACGTTACTGTGAATGGGATCTCACCAGCGCCAGTTTAGAACATTGGACTTCATTATTATAGTCCTCCTAAGTCTAAAACTAGAACATTCTGGTGGCACTAATATGCTCCAAAAGAGATATAATTTTGGAAGCAGGGCAGTCTTGTTCCATTCAGAAGTATACGGCGGACTACTCACCTAGACATGCTACAAACATAATCCGTAGTATGACATTGGGCACAGTAAGGATTAATAAGAGATTGTCATAGTAAACGGTCAGTCTAATAAGAAATTGATGAAGTAATACAGTCATTGTAATTCTTGTTCGCTTGGTTGGACTTGAAAAGCAACAAAAGTGATGGAAAAATTCATTAAGATACCTATCATCTCTAGAAGTGTCTCTTCCGAGGAAAAAGAATGCAAATTGGCTCGCAAAAACTCAACTGTTTTTTCCTTTCCGGCCTCCTTTTCGAGCTTAAGCACGCCTAAAGCACCTACTGGTTCACTGTAGATCTATCTTGTTCAAGGTGTGCGGTGCTCTTCCATAAACCTCAACTGACCACAAACAGAGGCCATTTGTGACCAATGATGCCTGAAAAAGATTTGTTCTGGTACTGTATTAATTAGGGACACTTATTAGTTAGCTACCTCGAAGTGTTTTAAAAATCGTTTATAAGACGACACGGCAGAACCTTTTACTTTAAGGGACTTGAGTAGAAACATAGCAAAACTAGAATGGGTACTTTTTCTTAAGTACTCAAAGGATATTGGAAGCAGCGTATGTTGAAGAGTGGAGAAAAAAGGTTAAATTAAACTGAATCTATACTTTAACTACATGTAGGCCTTTCTCTAGAAGCCGCCGTGGTATAGTGGATAAGATGACGATCTTGCAAGCCAGAGGTTGCGAATTCGATTCCGCGTCGACCCAAACAAAATACCATTGGTAAGAGAAGGTAGCGGGAGCCCACTCTCATAAAGAGCTCACTTGCTAGTAAATTCCTTAACCCTGGCATGGGAATCAGCTACGCTCAGTAATGAGTATGCTACAAAAAAATCCATTTTCTATGACCAATTCAATACAATGCATACAGTCTGTTGTAACATAATTTTGTAAAGGTAATTATAAAATATCGTTTGTAACACTTTACATTATCAACTCTTTTGCAAGGTAGGCATTCTGGTAAATACGTCCACAATTTTTCTTGCACAATTTTTCAACATTCGAAAGCATCAAAGATCTAAACTTACTTTGTCGTTTTGTGAAACGTAACTTATCCTTATTAGCTTGAGCTATTAAAATGTTTGCTCGCACATTGTAGATCCGATTGCAAGTGTTTCTGGTATTCTGTGCAATAGAAATAAGGTTGGATAGACTGGAAGTGAAACTTTTTCAATGATTTTAGACCGGTCAAGAAGCTCTCATAGTCCACGCTTGTAACTTTCCATTTTCCAAGGTTGGATTTGGTCAAAAGTTTTCACTTGACGCTCTCTTTCCTTTTCGTATGATCAGGAAAATTTTACTCCTTTCCATGCAAAATAATTTTGCAACCTTCAAAACGTAAATAAAATTGTTGCAAAGTCCTCTTAACTTTCCCTGCCCTGAGTCACCGAGCCGTGGGGAGGTCGATTCTTTCAGAATGCAAATTGTGACTGGTGTTCTAATATCATTTATCAGATTTTGTTAATATTGAAGGTGCTATTGATCTCCGTTGATGGTTAAGTTCAGTTAGTAGAAAACTGCTACGTGCTATGACGTATTTTGTTCCTATGTACACGGATATATATATATATATATATATATATATAATACCTCAACAGACACAGTGCTTTTTATATATTCATCAAGAGTGGAGCATTACCACAATAGCGGCACTAAGTGGAGCCGACCGGGCTCGAACTGGCAACCCTCAGACTCAAAAGCCAACGCTCAAACCTCCGTGCCATCACAGCACAAAGGTTTGGTGAAGGACATTCAAAGTCCTTGGTATTACGAGACGAAACCC
>JANTCA010069593.1:0-15667 GCA_024741275.1 Chironex yamaguchii
TTTAAGTATGATTTTAGCGCAATGTCGCAAATTTTCAAGGCGATTTTCAAGTTTTGTACCACAAAAAGATTGTACAATGAGAATTGTACAAAAAGTGAGGAGAGAGCTCCCGCTTTAGTGACAAAGTGAGAGACTTAGTACATTTTAATTGCATAGAATTCTGAAAGTGACATCAGGTACTGTCGCAAAGGAAGTAATGCTGCTAGAAGGAGATTCAGTCGTTCCTAACAGCTCAAGATTTGATGTAGTTAACGTTTGGATTAAGTGACTGAATTTTTGGGCAAAAGTAGTTGGAAATATTGAAGCAAGACTGGATGGCAAATGTCCTTACAATGTCTTGGCAGGCTCAAAAAGGCAGATATTGCCCAGAAGGCAAAACAGCCTATTATCTAAACCCACTTACCAACTTCATTGTTTATGACTGGCATGACTGTAGAACGTATGATGGAATAAATGGTACACTTGCAGACGTGCTAAGAAGATATTGGATACCAAAGGTACGTCAGGTTGGCAAGACTGTAATCTATGCCTGCAATCACAACGAGTGGTTTACAGTACAGAATTGGTCACGAGCGGCAGTAGTGCCATTGCCGGCATTGCCTAAGAAGCAAGCGAGACCTTTCAAATAATTAAGGTAGATTTTGTTTGACCATAACATATTATAGCTCATGTCATGTCTTGGTTAGCTTATACATTCTAAAAAATTTATCTTTCTCTCCTTCTGTTAGCAACTCCTATGTTTATGAATGTTTTATTCAGTCTTGCAAAAACGTTCATTTACCACAACTAAATCACAACATTTTTATTTCTTTTTATTCGCCATTTTATCTGAAGTCCCCTTTTGGATCCTCTATATCTAGCGCCTTGGCAATCACATGTTTACATTTTTTACCGCTTTGTTATCTCTGTTCTCCCTTTTATGTTCTTATGCAACGAACAGTTTGAGCATGCTCTTTATGTTTCTGTAGTAACCATGTATCATAATTACTTCTCTGAAGATGCCTGAAGTGCTAGACGAAGTCTTACAATAATAGCATGATAAGTCCAATTCATGTCTCAAGGAATTGTCCGCCTGGTTGTTATGATCGCTTGTAGATAGATAGAAACGTGTTTAAAAATGTTGACACATTTGATACAAAACATTTTGATAACAATCAAGTCTATCATGAAACTTAGCGAAACAAATCCATCTTTGAACAATGTTTTTGTGGTACAAAACTTGAAAATTGCCTTGAAAATTTGCGACGCTGCGCTAAAACATACTTAAAACTAACATTTATTATTCTGCTTTCAAAGCCTGTTCCTCTAAAGTCTTCAACACTTTCTAAACTTTTTATTTCACATCACATATATTATATTTAACAGTGCAACACAATTTTGGACTTTGCGTTGAATTAAGCCAACTCACTTACACCTGACATCTTTGACTACACCTTTATACGTCAATTCACAATGGTAGTGTGTTTTATGAAGCAATAAGGCATAGACTTTCAATAATGTTCTTCTATAAGAATAGTTTTACTTTGTACAAGACGTGATAGGATGCATGCTGAAAGCAATTTTGAAATATTAATAGTTTACAGGTATACGAATTACAGAGGAAGGTGTTGACTTTGACCGTGTTGGTGAGCATAGTAATATGCATAACACGATAAAGCAGATTGCAAGAAAAATAGCAAAAGTAACAGGAAATTAAATTAGGGACTTGCTAACATTGATAATGTATTCGATACGACAGCTGAATATAAGAGGTAGCATCATGTAAAAGTTTAGATATCATATGAATTAAGTTTAACGAATACAAGAAGACAATCACGCTTAAGAGAAAAGATCATAATGCAATCATAGAATAACAAATTTTGCAACTATACTAACTCTTGACCTACTTCGTAGCAGATTTGACTTCTACATCAGTTTATGCCAGGAGCCTCAAAAGTATTCTAACTGTCAACAGAGTAATTCAACTGTATCATTTTTACACCAAAAGGATACTGACTGTATCGTACATCGCTAGCAATTGGATAATCATATTATGCCAATATTTAGCAGTCATTGCTCTCTCTGTGTCTGTTTCTGGAGACAATATTCTACGTACTGAGTCTTATAAAAATGCAGTATTCTATGAAATTAGCAGAAACATGGTGGTTGTTGGAAGTAAAGTTATTGAAACGTTAACAGTTGGAGGCGAAGATGAGTGTATTGAAGTATGTGTTTTGCACTCTGAATGCAAATCAATTAATATCAAACAACATGAACAAACTACATTAAAGTGTTTCTTGTTGCCAATTGACAGAAGAGATGCTAATTTTACATGCACTTATGAAAAGGGGACAAAATATTTTGATACCATTTCAAATCAAAAGTTAAATAAAAAGTTAGCACAAATAATGCACTTCGCCATCATTATTCCCTATAGCTTTGTGAAGAAAAATATCTTTCTTCAAACGTATCCACCGTAATATGTAAGTGTATGTATTTACCTATATTACACACACATACCCACCCATAAACAGGGAGGTTTAGATACAACGTTTGCGTTGGGCGATATAACAATGATTTAGTAGTAAATATATCAACACTTTTTTAAGAGAAGTTCAATTGTAAGTCGATGGCCAAGAAAATGCGAATTTCAAATGACATTTCTTTCCGAACTAAGGGTGTACAAGAACATCTTATCAAACGTTTAAAAATTATATTTATTTTAGTTACCTAAAAACATCTAATATCATTGTCCGATTGTCTCAAAGCGTAATATGTTAAATTCAAATCAAGAAATATATGTAATTTTCTGCAATGAACTCATTTATCTGATTAGCCTGAAACGGTGCTATGGTGCATATTAATTACCGAAATATAGAGTGTATTCTAACAATACATCGTATAAGAGCGCAAGAGATCAGTAACTTGTGCTCAAGCGTAAACATTGTTAACAAGCGATTGACTAAGTGATAGGCAATGAGGGTTACAAAGTGGATCTTAAAGATGATAAGTGCTGCCTCAAGCACAAAGTTAAATGTAATGTTTTATTTGTTGTTACGAGAAGGTTTTTCACACTAGTTTTGCAATCCACAATCTTCCATCAATAAACAATTTGAAAATAAGCAATGATATCCTTAAGAAAGCAAATCCTTTAAAATACTGAAGCATAATTCCGTGACAACAAGGATTTACATCTAACATTTTAACAGCATACATGTAAGTTAGTATTGCTTTTTGCAAGCACTGGAAATTTCGGTGATAATGGTATATATGGTCCAGTTAATATATCAGTTTACATAAATGTTTATTCATGCTCTTTAGGTTGGTCCAAGTTGTAGAAGAAGAGGTTACAACCCTTGTTTCCTTTGTAAGTTTAAGGACATGGAAAACGAGAAAAATTTGTTTGTATTTGTGATGAAGGTAAGTTTTCAGTTTAGTACTAGCAGAGTAGTTTGATGGTCCTCAGTTAGGTTCCCTTTAATCAAAGACCTTGAATCGTTTATCTAACTATTTTTGCCATAAACGATGGGTAGGTCATTATTTCATATGATTCATTAGTTTTGTTGAGTACTATCAAGAATCCAGACTCCATTTAGTAAACCTTGGTCTCTAGATGGCACGCTGCGTTGAGTGCTGGATTTTATGTCTATGTAATTCAGGATATAGGCATAACTGATTTTATATCACAAATTTAATCAAATTAAAAGGGTTTTTAAAAGGGGAAAAGACATTTTGTCTCATGTGGTGAAAGATAGAATGCATTATATTCGCTTTTTACTGGTAATTCAGGCTCTCTTGCGGCCTCGGCCGTGATGACGAGTGCCTGAATTACCAGTAAAGAGCCAAGAATTCAGGCACTTCATTCGGTTTATTATCATTGCAATGCTCACACCGGCAAGGTTTTTGCAGTAATTCACATTGAAATTAGTCAGATTTCAAAAGCAAATTTTATCTCTTCTTACTCCACTCTGTGTTAAAAACGACTCAAATTTTCTCAGAGCACTAGGAGTTCTTCTGTCCGGCAACAAATTCGCTGTTCTTTTTACACATTTTGTTAAGAACCGTTTTCATTTCGTCTTGTCTGCCGCCTCTTTGAGTTATTTGTCTTCTTGATTTAATAGAAATCAAGGATATTCCCCTTGTTTTATGACCTGACAGTTATTTTGTGAAGTATAACACATTGATGGGGAAAAAAGTGTTCCGATGCTATCATCCAAGAGTGGATTTTGTGTTCATCTTCGTCGGTCATATGCTTTCAGGGTATGATTTATTCTTTACTTGCTCAAACAATACAACTAAATGAATTGAAATAATTATTGGAGAATATGTCTTAAATGTTTTCTCTAACCATGACAAATATCTTTTTAATACCACCAATCTCAACAACTTTTTTATTTGCAATATAATTGCTCAACTACATCTGAAAAAGATATGGAGGCTTATGAAGACAAGAGGTGGTTTAACAGGTTTCCTGTTTTGAAGAAAGACCAAGAGTCGGAAGGTACCTCCTAAAATTTTTCAACCAATCTCATGTGATAAAAGATATTCTTAGTGTGTTGGGGGCAGGTAGGGGGGTGCGCGTGGAAATCTTTGCTATTCCAGCTGCCTGTACTGGGATCTGCTTCCAGACTTCGTGCTGGTTTCCTTAGGAACGTTTTGTCGACTGCTGCAAATTCGCTTATGTCCTGTGCTCCATCTTTTTCTACAGCTTACATTTAGTTTAGTTAGTGTCAAGTAATATTAACGTCTTCGCCAATTCTGACTTAATAACTACTTATAGAAAAAGTGAAAGAACATAGAAGAAAATCTGATTTTATTTTTATTACTTTGGAATGGTTTTTTGACTCCATGCATAAAAATTTCATGTTTCAGTTTCTAAGCATTTCTGGTGTGTGACAAGTGAACATTGTTGTTGAAAACACTTACATAACTTCATGGGTAATTCACTTTCCGTTGCCCTAGAACAAAACTAGCTCTTGGTGAAAGGTAAAATTAGTTTGATAAAAACTGTGCTTTTCCTGGGAAAAAAGCACCCATGTTAACTCATATCCGGCAGATGTCAGACCAAAATCACGTCCTGGTCACTTTCTTGCTGAATTAACATTGGAAGCATTAAGGATTATATAGGTAATGTTTTTATATTTGAGATTGGAAAGTTAATCTTTAAACTGTATTACGATAGCAATCTGGTGATAGCATTCACTAGATATAGACCACTTTGGTATGGAATAAACATTAAATAGACATGGAAACATATCGTACTGATTGCGAGAGGTAACAGCAAAACCTATTAATTGTCAAATTACTAACTGGACGTTTTTCGTGATGATTATTGTTATCATTACCTCAGCCAGGAAAGTTATGTCTTTGCCTGGGTTGGTTTGTCGGTTGGTTTTTCTTTTTGATAACAACGTTGCTCAAAACGTGATTGACCGATTTTGACGAAAGTTTCAAGATAGGTCAGAAATGGGCTAAAGAAGAACCGATTGCATTTGGGTGGTGATCAGGATCTCTATCTGCATCGAGCATTTTCAAAGGATTTTTCATCATTGTGAGATAGGTACAGTATGCACATTTAGGCTATAGCTAGACAAATAATGCTCATATTGTTTAGTAAAAAGTTTAGCACAACTGAACCTTTTAATGAGAGAGAATGTGTTTTGACTTTTATAAACATAAAACAACACGTATTCAAGTGGAAATGACATCAGTTGCCTTGACGGAAGTCTGTTCTAACTGTCAATGTTATTACCTCTGCCAACGTAGTTATGTGATTTTCAGGGTTTGTTTGCAAGTTGGTTTACTTTAATATATCTCAAAAAGTTCTAAATGTATACTTCTGAACTTTTGAAGGTATGTTTGTAGCCTAATTGGCTATAGCCGATTGGCTTTTGGGAATAATCCGGTCAAATCTAGGGTTCTGAATTACATTTTCTGTTATGATGTCTTTAGAAAACTACCATTAGTGAGGAAAATTCCATCGGGATAACACAGTTACAATAGGGCCTGTTCCATCAGTCAATATTTGGTAAAGATATTTTGATAAAACAACAACTAGTAAGAATTCATGGTAGGGAAAACTCCTGTGAACATGACACCTTCTACTCACACGACCATGGTAGAGTTTTGCGCTCTTAAAGCTCATCAAAATATCATCATTACCACAAGAATATCTGCAAAAATATATATTGCATTATTATTGATAGATAGGTGACAAAATGTACTTTTAGCACCAAACCACAAACGTGGGAATTGACAGGTATGTGTTTACTCATTGATCAAATTAAAAATACCAAGGATGTTTGCTGGGCAGTCATGTTCACGGACCTCATTTGGACTAGCTTGACATGTAACCTTTTTTAATTTAATAGCACATAAAACGTACATGTAGCCAGTATCTTATTTAACTTCACCCTACTGCATTGACGTATTTCACTAGAAATGTTTAAAGTCCATGTGTTATGGATATTCATAAATCTGTATAGAACTTAGATGAGAAGGACGTTCTCTTTTTGCTTGGCAAATATATTTTGCAAATATATTTGGGAAAGTTACTGCCAATCTCCCCTGCAGTTACGAGTATTATAGGAAATTTTTAGAAACATAACATAGATAGGTTTTCTTTTGCGGTAATGGGAAAATAATATGACTGGTTTTCATATTAGGTGTGTACTATAGTTGATTGAAATTTATCGATTGTAAAAATTCCTTTACTTAAAGACAATTACTGCGATCACAACATAGCAGAAGACAGGCTAGTAGCGAAAGAGTAATATTTATCTTTGTTACAAGTAATTAGCTTTCCCTATTTTATATTTCTCCATAAACGTATTTAACACTTTACTTAAATGCCTCTACGATAACAACATACATCTTCATTTCTAATGTTTACAAATTATCATCTTGTCTGATGGCAAGACGTGGCAATGTAAGAAGTGGAATTTTAAACATTGTTCATACGATGCTTGGGCCATGAGTTTTGCATCTATCTATGTATCTATTTATATCAAATTGGAGGGGAGGGAACCAAACAACCAAACGTTATGGGAAAGTTGTGTCTTTCATTGTACTTGTTCATGGACGTGAGGATAACTGGCAAATGTTGCTAAGTAATACTTGGAGAGGAAAGAAGATGCAATGTTAATCTACCGATTACGCATTTTACAGTTTTTCACCATTTTTTAACGTTATTATCATAAGTATACTCTCACTAACCTAGAGAATATTGGAGCCACAGTGACAACTCGTCCTCACGCATCTTTCTCTTGCACTGTTGTCCTCAAATCGGGCTTGGCAAACATTTGGTCACTTGCAATTTTGACAATTTCTCTAGACAGAGAAGTAGAGGGGAGGTGATATTGTTTCCGACACTTTAACAGTAGCCAGCAGGTTGAAGATGTGATTTGTTTCAATCCTATTATCTTAAATACCAGATCCCCATAAATTGCTGCTCTAGTTACAACCTTAAGCATATTCCAAACACTTGTTAGTAGATTTGTCCACGTTCCCTTCCTCACAGCTAGAAGATACAGCATGTTTATTTAAACGTGCAGAAGTCTATATTTGTGAACTGGATGGTGGATTTTTTATCCCATTATGCTCTGTGAGTGTCAAATTTAAATCGATAAGTGAGACCTACGATAGCTAAAACAATTAAACCGTTTGATAAACAAACAAGTCTAGCCTTTTATCTTGAACAATATGAATACGATTTATAGGTATTCAGCCTTAAACTTATTGTAGTGAAGACCTACAATATTTGCAGTATTTAATGCTTTAGTAACTTGATGTTACAGGATTAAATACATATCAATTTCTATGCACTGTAAATACTCATTGCATAAATTTGCCATATACTTTCTGCAAAATACGTATATAAGATGCGTAAGATGCTTCAGGCATATTCTATAAGCCGGATTTTTAAACTGTTCATGTATATACTTCAAGTTGGCCATGAAAATCCTTTTCTCATGTTTTCTGCATATATGAACTGACTGGAGTAATAAATATTTCCTTGAACTTGCCAATAACATTTAAATTTTCTGTTCGATTTGCTGACAAGAGGATTTAGAGGGGGCTGCACCCTTGCACCCCCAGCTAATGATGGCCATGTACCTAATTACCAATTCTAGCATTGTACGATTTTTTGTATTTGATATGTATCTAAGAACTCACAAATTACCACTTGCAAAGCGTGCACTCGACCACCATGCTATTGCAGCAGAATCTCGAATGAAATGTAGAATATTTAATTTTACAATAATTTCGTAGAAAACAACACATTAATTTTTTGACTATAATGTCTCCGTCATGCAACAGAATGATAGCAAAATTTAGCATAGCCGAAATTTAAATCGAAAATTAAAACAAATTAAAACCAACCAAAATGATATAGACGCACTCAGCCACTGCTTGTATGATATCTATTCAAGTTTATTTAGAACACCTCTGATTCTTCAAATTACCATTTTCAACATGTTCCTTAATATGAGCACCGTAGTGTTTACTTTAGAGTAAATCTGCAATGTTTATTTTGTTCCTCTTTCTTCGTGCAGGCATTGGTAGATATTTTGTATCTCCTGCTGGGTTTTCGCCAATATTATATTCATCGGGAATCTATTGACTTCAAACCACTATATAGATCAGGACTTTGAATTTTTTGTCCAATGTACCTCGTTAGTTATCATGTTCTGGCTCCTCTATTGCATCTTCCGATGATTCCTGTATCTAAAAGCGTCAATAAGGGCTTAAAAGTCGTGAATTACATGAAACTCTGTCGTCCACACGGACTATAAAATCGTTGCCAGCTTTATATCTACCAAGGGGAACACGTGAACATAAAGTGATGCAGGGATTTTAGTCATTCATTTAAGTTTTTGCAGGTATCATCTTCCTGTGTGAAAGTATGATTGTTTTTCTGATTACCGCTTTTTTAGTTTTGCACTGCTCTCAATTTCTCGAAAATTCCTGGAGTGGAAAACAAAATGCCTGCGAAAAGTGTTATGACAATTTTGCATTACTTTGCTTACGACAGCCTCAAATGACGCTTGCATAGTCATTGCCAGAGCCGATTTGATACTAATTTTAAGCACTTGTTATTGTTAACAGTTTTCATCCTTGGGACTCGTGTGATATTTTGACACAAAAGTAGTCGAATTAATTTCATTACTAAATTTCTTGTTTTGATATTTGAAATTAGCACAACGGCTACCATTCGTTTTCTGTACCAAGTTGCTCCAGGTGATACTCTTACTCCTAATCAGCAGCTACAATTCACTCCTCTAATAAAAGAGTACCATGATACAATATTAAAATTGGCCAAAATGACATCAGCTCAGATGGGAGATGCCATTTTGGATTGGTGTGTCGAACGACCTTTTTCAGAAATTTTAAAACATCCTCAGACATAGAAATCAACATTGTCAACCAAGTCAAGTGCTTTTATTGCTTTGTTTACGTAATCCTAATGCATGGCAGAGAAAACTAGGCCATCTCAGTGCCAAGTCTGAAAGCTATTGAACTGTCGACATATTATGAGACAAGAAACAATGTAATGTCTTGTTATCATTGGAAAACAGCATAGGAAAATAAGCTAGAGGGAGATAGACAATGAAATATATTGACACTATTAGCAAATGGATAAACTAAATCTGTTTACGAAGCATTAACAACATCCAAGGAAAAGAAACGGTTGAAGTCCATCCATGCCTACGTTCTGGTAGAATATGACGGAGAGGCCAAGACTCACAACAATGTAGTTGCATAGCTCATTAGGTGTTAAACAAACAAAATTTAAGGCTGAAAACCTGCCGCCATTTTGGACTTATCATACTATAATCTGAGGAATTTTGCCTAACGTGTTTTGAAACAGGACTACAAGATCTCAGTCACACGGCGTTAATACAAAATATAGCAACGGAAAATATGGAAGACAAGAAAGTAACTTTCAGAATACAAATGCTATTTTACTTTTACGTCCCCTTCAATCCAGGAATGGGCACTCGTTGTCTGTTATAACTACTATATTTGTTTTCTTTATTACAATTTCATAATATTTTAGACTTTCTTAAAAAATTAACATAATTTCGCTCGCGCTAAACAAGAATTCCGCAAGTGGGGAATACGTATTTGCAATAGAAACAAGCAATAATAAAGTGTAATGTTTCTATATCAGAACAAGACAATATAAGGACACCCAATGGTGTTGCTATTCAATGGAGACGTTGAGAGCATTTGGCTTTATTAGATGCATTGTTCATTCTCAACCAGTAAGTGTGACGGGACTATGGACCTAATTCCATCTTCAGATTAGTGAGATCTTGTTGACAGTTTTAAGAAAAATTATCCTTGCAAAGTCACAAAATGTGTTAAAAGATTCCTTTCGTTTTCAATGGCAATCCCATCACTTTTTCTTTGTCTGTTTCTTACGGATCAGCTGTCAAGTCTAATTTCCTCATCATATCCACGGGCAATAGTTGCAATCTTCTATAAATCTATCAATCTATCAACCCTGTCTATCTATCTGTCCATCTATCCATCTATCCATCAATCCATCAATCCATCAATCCATCTATCTATCTATCTATCTATCTATCTATCTATCTATCTATCTATCTATCTAACCATCTATGTGTCTAATTGATAAAGAGAAGTTTGCCAATGATATATGTATCGTTTCATAAATATAACAGCAATACGTTAAGATGAAATCATAAGAATAGCAATATTTGATTTCTGTGCAAATACAAGGTAATTAACTACAGAAAGTAAAATATTTAAATACACGGATACTAGTAGAAATATACGATTCACAATATTTACTAGACCAAGATAGCGAAGGTCCCACTGGAGCCAAAAAAGATCAAATAAAGCGCTCATTCTGTCATATTACGTCGACTACATATTCTTAAGATAACATTCCTTTAAATAATTATAATTCATAGATTTTTACACTCAGGTTTCGGCTACGTGTGCAAGTAAATACTCCAATGATCTCCTAGGACACGGGCTTTTAAATTTGAGGTGCGTCTCTTATTTCAAACTTCACCCCGAGATACGAGATAAATCAACTAAAACTAAAATTAACCACAGTTTGAACATGATGAAAACCTTTCTTTCTTTCACTTTCTATTTTCCACCACTTTTTGCGTCGTTATCAATGTCTTCATCACGTGTTTGGTCACTCTCAATTATGTTGTGCTAGTCACAGGTATTCTTTTCACATCAGATTGTTGTTGCTTAAAATAGCTTTAGGATAATCTGGACGTTTGGAATACGGCTCTGTTCAATGTAAATGATCCTGTTGACATCTAACTCTTCAACTGAAGTAGCGTTGTGGCGCTTATAAGAGTACCTACGCTAATTCAATAATTTGCCGTTTTTGTTGTCCGGATCAGGCCTAGTGATTTGGTTCAAATACAGGACTTCATTTGGGAAGAACGATCTGCGCCAAACCATTACATGCCCTAGATGTAGTCCATCTGCTTGTATCATGGATCCGATTTTATCGTGTTTGTAAGGAGTGGTCGTTATTCCCCGCAACATTCCATTGCAGTAAATTTTACTTTGATTTTCTGAAAAAGCAAAGGAATGGTAAACTCAGCGTCGATCTATCTATCTATCTATCTATCTATCTATCTATCTATCTATCTATCTATCTATCTATCTATCTATCTATCTATCTATATGACTACTAAAAGGAATGTGAACAGCAAAAACAAATTATCCTTCTCAACGGCACTAATAATGTCCTCCTGATGCAGAATGAAGCCATTCGTCAGTTGTAGTTAGTGCTTTCTATTTATCTCATTCCTCTTTTAAGATGTATCTTCGTTCTCTACAGATAAAGTCTTCTGCCAATATTTTCTGTTACCCTTTACTCCGTTGTCTTCTCTGTCACTTGTTATATTCATGTGATATGTTTACTGTTATCACATCCTACCACCTGGATGGACAGCCTCGTAAGTTCTCTGGACCTGTTCCTAAACAAGAAAGCGCGAAGGATTTTGCTAATGCTAGACAATTTTGATCGAGACTCTTGTCGGTCACCCATTCTTGAAAATCTTTTAAGGGCTTCTTCGATTGCCAATTATATTCTATTGTTTCAAGTTTGATTCCATTGTTTGATCAACCAACACCATCCGGAATAATCACACTTCCACGTTCACCAACCACTTTACCTGGCACATGCCCACGCCATAGACCACGTTTTAAAACGTGCCCTTTTACATACATTACATAATCCATCACAGGACCCAAGGGCACCGTTTCCATTCAACACAACAATCGATGTACCACGACCAAATAAGTGTCCATCATCGAGTGCAATAAATGTGGCGTTTTGAATGTAGGTGAAACGAAGCGGTCATGTTCTGAGCGCTTCTGTGAACACATGGGAGACAAAGGCAACCATTGTGATACACACGTTGCATCGCATTTTTGCCATACGATATCACAACTGACCTTAAGTAAATTGTCGTTCTTCACAACACTAGAGACCACCACCATGGACTCACTGCTGAGGAACGCCTTATCCAAACTTTAGAAACGTTGACCCTCATGGACCAGACTTTGACTTCCATTAACTGCCATATACACACCCGTTTCCTTTCTTTATAGTTTCTAAACTTTTATTTCTCTGTGATTTATAACTCTTCCTATCCATAAGCATATTTTCTTTGCCCTAGTTCTTCCTTCTCTCTTTGTCTCTCCATAGATCCATTTTTGTCTTTGTTGTTGTCCTTTGTCTCAATTCTAGTTGCTTTCTCCCGTGCTCCGTGGGTCCCAGTCTTCCTCCTCTCTCTATAGATATCACCTATCCTATATGTATTTCCCATTCTGTCGCATAACTAAGGCCTTGTAGGTACAAAATTCGAGGATGGACCATTATCTTCTTCAAAAGGGCGGTAACGCTACAAATATATTTTATTGAATCAACAGTCCCCCATGGTCACATGAACTTCCAGGCAAAGGTAATAACCACAAGCCGATGATCACACAAAACCCTTGGCAGAGGTAATCAACAATCGCCACACATGACATTGCCTCCTTGGCACAGGTAATTAAAAGCGCCAGTGATTACACAACCTTGATGGCAGAGGTAATCAACAAAGGTCAATAATCAAACAAACTCATTGGAGAAGGTAATAATCAATCTGCGATAATCACATAACACCAATGGCGGAGGTAATAGACAATCACCAATGATCACATAACCTCATTGGCGGAGGTAATAGACAATCTCCGATAATCAAAGAAGCCCTTTGGCGGAGGAAATAAACAAACGCCGACCGTCACATAAGCTACTTCCGAGAAGTAATAAACAAAAAACCGCCGAACACGCTATCTCCTTGGCAGAGGCAGTCATGAATCGCCGAGGATAATATAACCTTCCAGGATAAGACAATAAACAAACGCCGATAGTATAAGCTTCTTGGCAGAGGTAACGAATTATCATAGCCGAACACCCAATTTCGCCGGTACAGGTAGTGAACAATAGCCATTGATCAAAATAAAATGTTAGGAGAAGGCAACAAACAAACGCCGATAGTAACATAATCTTCTTGTCAGAGGTAAAAAACAATCACTACTGAGCACTTAATCTCCTTAGCAGTGGTAGTCACCAATCATCGATAGTCACACAAGCCTTTTAGGAGAGGTATTAAACTAATACTGTGGAGCATTTAATCTTCTCAGGAGATTTCCTTGGCATAGGCAGTGAACAATGCAAAATGATCACAAAACTTGATCGTCACATAAGCTTCTTGGTATAGGTTATAAACCATCGCTGCTGAACACTTAAACTCTCTGTCATAGGTAGCCAACAATAGCCGATGATCATATGACATTCTAGGAATAGCGAACAACCAAAAAGCTGATGGTCACATAAGCTTCCTGGCACTACTGAACACTCAATTGCCTTGTCGAGCGCTTAATATCCCTAGCAGAGGTATACAACAATCGCCGATGATCACATATCATTCTAAATAAGAGAATAAACAAACACTGATGGTTAAAGCTTCCGGGATGTGGTAAGTAACAATCTCCACAAAATACATAATTTCCTTGCCAAGGATGTGAAAAATTACCGACAATCACATAAACGTCTAGGCATTGCACAGGAAATAAACTATCACCCCAGACCACATAATCTCCTTGGCAGAAATATTCAACAATCTACAATGTCACGTAAAGTTCACATAAGCTTCTTGGCAGATGTAATGAACTGTCACCACTGAACACTCAATTGCCTTGTCGAGGCAGTGAGCAATCACCGATGACCACATAAGATTCTGGGGAGAGGCAATAAAAAATCTCCAATGATGACATAACTTTCAAGGAAGAGGCCATAAAGAAAAGCCGATGGTCTCAGAAGTTTCTAGGCAGAGGTAATAAACTATGACCCCTGAGCACTTAATCGCCTTGGCAGAGGCATTCAGCAATCGCCGACGATCACATTACCTTCTTGAAGGAGCCAAAATACAAACGCCGATGGTCACATAATCTTCTTACCAGAGGTAATAAACTATCACCCCAGAGCACTTAATCTCCTTGGCAGAAATATTCAACTGTCACCTATGATCACATAAAGTTCCCGGACGAGGCAATAAACAAACCACTATGGTCACATAAGCTTTGTTGGCAGATGCAATGAACTGTTACCACTGAACACTCAATTGGCTTGTAGATAAAATCAGCAATTGCCAATTATGACATAACTTTCTAGGAAGAGGCCATAAAGAAACGCCGATGGTCTCAGAAGCTTCTTGGTAGAGGTAATAAACTTTCACCCCTGAGCACTTAATCTCCTTGGCAGAACTATTCAACAATCACCGATGAACACGTAAAGATCCAGGAGGAGGCAATAGACAATTGACAATGATCGCATAACTTTCTAGGAAGTGGCCATAAAAAAACGCCCATGGTCTCAGAAGCTTCTTGGCAGAGGTAATAAACTATCACCCCTGAACACGTAATGTCCTTGGCAGAAATATTCAACAATTACCGATGAACACGTAAAGATCCAGGAGGAGGCAATAAACAATACCCAATAATCACATAACTTTCTAGGAAGAGGCCACAAAGAAACGCCGATGGTCCAAGAACCTTCTTGGCAGAGGTAATAAACTATCACCCCTGAGCACTTCATCTCCTTGGCAGAAATATTCAACAATTACCGATGAACACGTAAAGATCCAGGAGGAGGCAATAAACAATTGACAATGATCGCATAACTTTCTAGGAAGAGGCCATAAAGAAACGCCGATGGTCTCAGAAGCTTCTTGGCAGAGGTAATAAACTTTCACCCCTGAGCACTTAATCTCCTTGGCAGAAATATTCAACAATCACCGATGAAAACGTAAAGATCCAGGAGGAGGCAATAAACAATAACAAATGATTACATAACTTTCTAGGAAGTGGCCATAAAGAAACGCCGATATTCTCAGAAGCTTCTTGGCAGAGGTAACAAACTGTCACCCCTGAGCACTTCATCTCTTTGGCAGAAATATTCAGCAATCACCGATGAAAACGTAAAGATCCAGGAGGAGGCAATAAACAATCGCCATTGATCGCATAACTTTCTAGGAAGAGGCCATAAAGAAACGCCGATAGTCTCAGAAGCTTCTTGGCAGAGGTAATAAACTATCACCCGTGAGCACTTAATCTCCTTGGCAGAGGTATTCAACAA
>JANTCA010069604.1:0-15665 GCA_024741275.1 Chironex yamaguchii
GTAGAGTATGATGTACGTTGTTTAGTTTCTTGTTTCTTCCTTACCTATAGTGGACTAGATAATAAATGCAATGTGTACACTGTTGGCCAACACGGACCTGATTGCCGGCCGCATCAAGTTGCTATGCACACAAGTCATGTCACGTCTTGCCATTTCACAAAGTCAGACAACCAAGTAAGTACAGACTTGAAACAGTTGAAGTGTAAAGTATGTAAAAAAAATCAATTAATAAAAACAAGAGCATTATTTACCCCCCAAATAGCTGCAACGGTACCGTCAAGTTCATGACTGGGTATCTAGATGTGAGTACTTTCCAGGAGATTGCATAGTTAATGTTGTTTTCTTTGAGTACTACAACATTTTGAGTACTACATACTACATCGTTTAGACAGAAGAAACACAAAATGGATTAGAACTCAGTAAACACATATGAGCACTCAAAGACAGCAATATTAACTATGCATGCAATTTTCTGGAAATACTTGCATCTAGTTTCGCTTACAGCAGCGCAAACATAAGGTGCCTTCTCTGCTTCAATGAAAAGTTCTTCGTCATATGCTGGCCTGAACTTTCAACGCAAAACAAAAGAAAAAGAGCTGTCGCATGGTGCCGACATAGAAAAAAAATACTTCTGTGCAATTCGTAAAATTTCGCGTACCTCCCCTGGAAGGATGTAAACACCTGGATGCTGTAAGTAGCTCTCTAGGACATAATTATGGCTTGAGAAACTTCATTAACTTATTTTCTTTTGATTGGAATCCCTTAATCAAGTAAACTCGTCAGGTTTTAAAAGAGAAACATTAAGGAGTTTTTGAGAATCTACTTTAAATGTGGATGTCAATAAGATCATGCCATTTGACTTTTTATAATGAGAACATGGCACAAAACAAGTTCGCAAGTGGGAAGTCCAAAACTGAAAGTTTGATGTATTCGATGAAATGTGTATGTTTTAGTACAAATGGTTCAGAAATCAGTGTCATTATAGGACAAACTTGGTATATAAAATGAAATATATTTCATGAAGTCTGTAGTAACAACATAGATAAAAGTCCGGACCTCATAGTTA
Source organism: Chironex yamaguchii (assembly GCA_024741275.1). Classification (NCBI taxonomy): domain Eukaryota; kingdom Metazoa; phylum Cnidaria; class Cubozoa; order Chirodropida; family Chirodropidae; genus Chironex; species Chironex yamaguchii. The sequence continues at coordinate 1,067 of JANTCA010069604.1, forward strand.
ATTCATATAAATGATTATTCCATTTACACACATTTAATATGTTCAATGCTGACTGAAATAAAACTAACATCCACAGGCGAAAATGTACAAATATATTCATTCACAGCGCAGAAGACCTGGGAGTGAGTGTTGTGACCATTCTGGTAGTGACCAAACATGTTTGTTAGTTTTATGTTGCTGTTTTGTGCAAATTTTGGTTGTATTACTTCGTTCCTAACAATCAATTGAAATTGCATTCAACAAGTTATACAGCGGGTTCTCGATGTAGTGAACCCTGAGGTGGTACACGTTTTGATTCATAGTATTAGCGGTTTGTTAACAGTCAAGAAAGCAAAATTGTAGTTCATTAAAGTGAGTATTGTATTATTGGGGGTTCCTAATGTTGAGAGATTACTCTACCAGAATAGGGTCATGGACCAAAAATCTTGTTGCAGTCCTTACTTGTAACACATTGAACCCAGGAACAATGAATCAAAAGCCTGTTGCTCTATCAGGTTTGTGTTTGACCAAAGGAGATTTGCATCACAAAGTATGTGATTTAAAACAAACTTGTACAAATGAGAATGATTTTATACTGTTTATTCGTCATTTGCCTGTTATGAAATAATTTGTGACATTGGAAGAGTTAATTGTTTTCATTTCAGCTATTAACTGGTAGTGGAGATTCAACATGTGCGTTGTGGGATGTAGAGTCATCAACTCAAATTCAACGATTCAAAGGTCATAATGGAGATGTCATGAGGCAAGATGAATATCATGTCATTGTGTCAGAAGTAGGAAGTTAATTAGTATTTTAAAACTTATCCCCAACTCAGGTATCAGGTGATCCTTCCAAAAATTAGCATTCAATGACCGTGAAAGGTGAATCCGTCAGACGACAAAGGTCAATACGTAAAGTTATGGCTGAAGGGCTTCATGTCAGGTGTCTATTGTAGCCCTGTCCCCTATAAGTTGCCGCCATAGGTTATTCGTCTGCAGCTGTGTTAGTGATGATTGCAGTGGTGAACTGTTTGCTATATTTGGTGGATCTGGGAGATATTTGGTGGACACCAGTTAGTTATTCTGTGTTTGATAGATCATGAAGATAAATACAGACATTCAACACCATTTTACTGACCAGTGGAGAATAAAAAAACCTGACCTCCGTTGGCACATGATCTTAAACCACGCATACTCCCCTTTGCCTTGGCGTTCATGGCGTTTGATTTAATCCTATCAGTTCAACAACCGCAGCAATAGCATAGTGGTAGAGTGCTCGGTTAGCGTGCGCAAGGTTCTAGGTTCGAATCCACGACTGGTTCATACCGAAGACTTTATATATGGTACATAGTGCTAGTTGTGTGCTTGTTGTATTGAGGTTAGCATAGTCGAAATCTCTCGGCTTTCTGTAAGTTAATACTGACACAATTTCAAAGCATCTTAAGAGCAACGGCAAGGAGAATGCTGGTAGGAAGGCTTACACGTTTTCCCGCGTATTTACATAACAGCTATCCCAGATACGATATTTGACTATCTCGCCAAAGCTTGGTGCTGCTGTTCATTGAGGAAAATTAAGAAGCCTTAATACTTAGTAGCAAAGACGTAGATGATGGTCTTATAAGTCTACCGTTTGGCTCTTGCACGAGTTGTCATTGCAACCCCAATTTTGCTTATTTTTGCCAGTTAAATGGTATTCCATACATAGGTTTGGTCGATGTTTTAAGCTATGTGACTTCCACTTGTCTTTCTCAGTCTTGGCATATAGACACGCTGCAATAGGTCCAAAGCCTGTCATGAGAACTCATTTTGCTTGGGTTTAAACTGATATGAGTTGGTGACAAGAAGAAAGACCCTGTGAGATTTAAACTTGACATGCTATGTGCGATAGCATCCGACAAGTATTTTCCCGTAAACATGTAATGAGTTTTGTTGACTTAATACTGGAGATTTTACCAAGCCTTATTTGAACCTGAATTGTTATCACTGAACGGGAAGCTAACGTAATTTTCGATATTTTACCCTTGCTTTTAAAGACTTCTGACTTTTTAACATCCTTATCTCAAACTTTCAGCGAAGATGCATTCTCTTACTTTCCTTCGCTGGACCAAATTTAAAAAGGCTTTTTATACAAGGAGACGAAAGTTATTTGCTAAAACATGTCCCGTACAAACCCTTGTAAACCCCTAATATAACAACTTTACGGCCTTTCCGGCTTTTCCGGCCCAGTATGTGACGTCAACCTGCTAGATGGCTGATTTTGTCCGTTAAAGGTTACTTGGTTTGTTGAAACTCAATGAGTTGTTACTGTGTATTTTATTTGTTGCTTTGGCTTTTGTTGATGCAGTGTTGATTTCTCGTGGTTGAGCGGAGGAACAAGTTTTGTATCAGGAGTAAGACCTATTTTACATCTATTTTGTTTAGTGTTCTTTATTTGATAATTGCTATAATTCAAATTGATATTTAGCTTTGAGCTTCCACAACTGCCATAGATTATTTACGGTAATTCAGTGTCGTTCTCGTAGTCAGTTAGAAATCGTGAGTATCGTTGTGTCAAAGCATCCTGGGTTGCTTGTGTTACCGTCTTTGCGAAGCGACACCTTACCTTACTTTGTAGGTTGGCCACATTATTAGTACATACATTCTGTGAACTCATCTTTTACTGTTATTTTTAGTAACTAGTACACTGTACATGTTGTTTTGTTGTAATAAGCAATCGTAAAAGATCCTAGATGTAAGTTTCATTTATGTTTCACTTTGTTGCCAGTACAATACTTTTAAGTTGTTGATGTCCATACAGTGTTTAATGCCTCTCTTTTACTTCAAGCTATAGCAACAAGACTAGTGTAAACCGGGATTTCTGTGCTAGTAAATCAATTCAATTAATTATTTTTATTCTAAAAAAATTAGCTATAAGCTAAGGCAGATGATATGGTGACGTTACATCAAAGATGCGAGCCATGGCAGATGACCATAGGTCCTCTTGTTTGTTTTTATTTCGCCTCAATTTCCTAACACGTCTATTAAAGTCCTTGCTATTACTGATAAGGCCATGATCGGGTGACATTCCTGTTTTGATCGAAATTCCCAGTTTTTCCCGCCATACTTCGAGGCTCTACCTCCACAACCAGCACTTACTGGGATCACTTCAACACGCTTGATACTCTCTAGTCCTCCTTTTTCTCTCTTTAGATTCTACTACTTGTCAACCGCCTGGTTTTCTGTGCACTACTTGATCACTTTGTGACGCAATATCCACAGTTACTAGATTCTTGTTTTTGTTCTCCACAATATTAGTGTCAAGTCTGTTGGCCTGAATTGGTGATTATACTGGATATTCATGACCCACAAAATCGTAACTTTTTCGTTTTTCTGTACCACATCCAGTTAGTGTTTGTACTATTTCTCACTTAGGATCAAGTTATATTGACTACGAAAGCTTCCATTGGACCAACCATGCGATATTGTCATACCTTCGCTTGTACTTTTTCTGCTGCCGGGGTCTTACATTCCTTGATAATGTGGCTTACACTTTCATCTTTTTGATTACAAAGTCTACAAATTAAGTTGGTTGACTGGTCGATGTTTCCTTGTACATTCCCAGGTCTTATTTTATGAACTGTTCCTGGCCTTCGCCCCAGGTATTGACCATGCTTCTTTTTCCCATTTCATCTATTATAGATGTTGTTTCCATTTTATATCAATTCCTTTGCTTTATTGCTGTTCAAAATTTTTGTCATACGTTCTCCTTTCTCATTGTCAAACATTTTTCATTCTTCACGTACCATGCAAGGTTATCTTTTTTTCAGCCTTATCACACATTTCACAACAAGTCACACCTCTTTCACCTCGAATCATACCACTTTCGCCTCTTTGTCTAGTATATTCTGTCTACATCACTTTTGGGGTGTAGTACACCGTGCGCCTTCAATCGTCATCAAATTGTCATTCCTCAGGTCTATCAATACAGAGCTAAACCTTAGGACAGCAACTGTCCATGTGTTAATGACGTTGTTATGCCCAGTGAACTTTGACTTCGATACCAGTTTCATCCTCCACTTATGTTCCGTTGATAACAAGTCTTTCTTTTCTGATCCTTCAGTTAATCAGTTCTATGAATATCTAGATACTTAAACAAGGCTTTATGAATTTGCTTTATTAATTCTCCATTCAGTAACTCTAAAATCGCCTTGAAAAGTTACGACATTGCGCTAAAAACATACCTAAAAGCTTTTTTTCTTCTGACACTCTTCAGAGTATGAATCGTCAGAAAGGAAAGTATCGAAATCAGCCAATCAGAAACAAGAAAGAAAAAGCATGAAAAAGCTGTTTACTAGTGGGAAAACGAACTCTTTTTGCCTACAGATTCCTGGTTTTCTTGTTTTGACGGAATCCAATACACTTCGATGGAAAGACGATCTTGCTATTCTAATTATCCGAAAATTGTGCTCCTCATCCATTTTGGTACATTTTCAATTTCCCACGGCTCGATCCACGTTGTTTTCAACTGTGGGGATATTTCCCCTTTTTAACTTATATTCATTGACAATACTTTCCGTTTTGATTGGCTCAGCGTTTCTTTCTGTACTAACTAGAGCTTCAGTTGAATATAGACGTTCAGTTAAGACTGTTCGCTTTTCTGCTGAGGCAATTTTGAAAACTTATCAATTCTGCTGCCTTTATTTCACTATCTTTCCAGTCAATAATTCCTGCCTTATAACGTAAAATAGCCACCACGTGAGTGTTAATAGGTGTAACCTTGTTTCTCACATTCAATTTAGATTTCAGAATCAGTTTGGTTGTTCTGTTGTATTCCTTTTCTGATTTTCTCTTTTATCTTCTTCTCTGAATGTATTATTATTCCTATTTAGTATGTATATATTGTGTCATCTACCATTTACACTGTGAGTTCTGAAAGTTTGACCCTTCCACATTTGGATGTCTTCAGTATCAGTACTCGACACTTTTTGTGGTCAAATTCTATCCCAATGTTTCAACTGAATAATGTATGAAATGGAAAAGGAGAATTTTTAGGGATTGATTTGTCATCATTTTATTGAGCTGTTTAACTTAGTAGGAGAGACGTCAAATTTGCATTCACGATACCTTTGTTTGAGCTCCACAATGACAAGCTTGGTGATAATAACTTGTATCTCGAGGTATCCATCATCGATTCTTTCGATCTGTAGTCAAAGCTTCCCAATCCGCACTCATAATATGTGTTAAGGTATCTGGTTGTTACATTCTAGTTGTCGAGTTGAAGCTTGGAGTATGCACATTCAATGACACTCTGTTTCTGATTTTCTCATTAGGGATGTGACAATACGGTTAGAATTTGGGACATGAGAAGTGGACTCTGTGTCCAGTACTTTGACAGCCACGAAGCAGACGTCAACTCTGTCAGGTATGAGTAAGTAACTTGACAAACTGTGTGTATCACGTTATTGTAAAAACGATAACATGAAAAATAGATGTTTATATTCCAGCCAGAGCTTCAGGTTACAATTAGTGTCGCAAAACGGATATTCAGAGAAGAAAATGTTGGGCTTTATGTAGGAAAGGTAGAAATGACATTGTCGTTCATTTTTACTACTGTCAGCTCACAGTTTACTATTTCTGGTTGAGTTCATTGCCCGGTTGATGATACTGTTAGTATAGTATCATTCCTGTCTGCACTTACAAAGCACCCCAGTTAAATGTTTTATGATTCACGTTAGTGAAAAGATGTAGAATACCTTATTTACTTGCATTGTTTTGAATGTTGCCCTCTGCTTACTTGTTGTCTATGTGTAGGTCTCTGCATATCTTTTTATTTGTCTACCAGTCTGTCTCTCTATCTGTCCCCCCTCTTTCTGTTCTAGTTCCATATAGAAGTAGGCATGGTGGTCTTGCTTAGGAAAACTAGCTTGAGGTTCGAACCGGGCTCTTCCTTCATCTGGAACTAGCACAAACGGTGATAAATGGATACTTACCAGTGGAAAAGTATATTTGCTTATAGACAGCCACCCATTGACGCGAGTAGACGATCATCGTTTGAATGACCAACAGTCATGAAATTCCCACCTGTGCTAATCAGTACTTTAAGTACGTAGGAAATGCGTCAGATTTGCAGTCGTCAGAGCTGAGTTTAATGCTCCCGAGGTTACAACCATAACTTAACCTATGATCTCAGAAGCAATTAGCCTATAAGACATCTTAGAAATATTACAACGTTCTTTATCTTAGAAGACATGTTTCGACTGAACGTAAGTCATCTTCATTTCGCAAAGAATTCTAAAGGCCTGCAATTTACATCCTTCGCTCAAAGCAGTAAAAACAATATAGGTTCACTACATATTATATCCTATTCAAACTGAATAATTTCCATTAAAATTTGCTGCGTGATTCAAGGTCATAAGCTTTACTTCTGTTCCTATTCAATTCACTGATTATTTGTAGGTTAGGTGATCTGTTAAGTGTTTATTGGCGATGTTTTATTTGTGTTACACCATCATATTCTTGTCCTTGCTATTTTTAATAAATTTTTATTCTTGCGTTTTTTCAGGTATTTTCCAAGTGGTGATGCAGTGGCCTCAGCGTCGGACGATGCCACAGTATGTATTGTTGAGACCTACGTGTTTTTGTTTTATAAAAGTTACAAGATGATCAACTTCATTACTCCCTTGAATATTCTTAGTATTGGCAGTAAACGTATTGGTTTTTTAAATTGTAATAATTCCAAGCGTTGAGGAATACGGACATGTGGTTGTATAGCAGACGCTTGTCGGCATAAGATTGACACCGCGCATGCGCCTTCATCTGGAAACCTTTTTTCTCATCGTGGCTCAAGTTCACCTTTTCTGGCTCCAAACAACTGTGGCGTGAGCTCTGTACCTCCTACAGATGACGATCTGAATTATTTTGACAAACTGATCTTGCCTGGGTAGGAATCACAACGGCTGCTGTTTAATTATACATTTTGTGTTGTCTCCATTGCTACTTTAGTTCACTCATTACTTCATAATATTGAGTTGAATAAAAAGATTGTGATTCAAAGGAAAGGATAGTTGGAAGATAGTTGGAACAAATACACGTGACGACTGTGCAGTGTACGACGTATTTTTGTTCATCTTTCTGTAGAAAGTTTAGCTGAGACATTCGCTCTTTATTTAATGTAGCGAATTTCAAAATTGTTGGGTCCATAAGAGAATTGCTATATCCATAAGAGAATTGTTGTATCCATAAGAAAATTGTTGGATCCATAAGAGAATTGTTGGATCCATGAGAGAATTGTTGGAACCATGAGAGAATTGTTGGATCCATAAGAGAATTGTTGGATCCATAAGAGAATTGTTGGATCCATAAGTGAATTGTTGGATCCATAAGAGAATTGTTGGATCCATAAGAGAATTGTTGGATCCAAGAGAGAATTGTTGGATCCGTAAGAGAATTGTTGGATCCATAAGAGAATTGTTGGATCCATGAGAAATTTTTTTATATTTAAATCAGTGGGACCCGTAATGAAACAAGACACATTCCTTGCAGTTAAGGGTCTCAGCAAAACAGACGTATCTGCCGATGTCATTTCTATTGACTTTATTCATTATTGTACTCTAATATGACTTATTTTGGGTTCTCTGATGAAAAAAGCCCTTTTCACTTTTCTAAAAATTTTATCCTACTTTTCATCTCACTACTAATATTTTTCGGTTTTTATCCTTATTTTTGTTATCTATACTAATAGGTTTATATGGTTATCCATATTGTTATATTCTTTCTTATTTCTACCAAATTTTTAATATTTCTAACTATATACCTTATATGGCTACCCATGTTTTTATATTCATATTCATATTTTTCGCATTTCAGTGTCGACTGTTTGATCTTAGAGCAGACAGGGAACTTGCTGTTTACGGCAAAGAGAGCATTCTGTTTGGAGCAAATTCAGTTGATTTCTCGTTCAGTGGTATGTTAAGACTGTGATCTATGACTGCTAATCACATAATCATACTTTAACTGATATTCTACAGTAGCATTTTTGCTGCTTAACTGTGTATTGTATTCCTATTAAAGATAATTGTGGCTTTTACAAGTGTTATCCCCAAGTGCTATTAATTTGTGTTTTAAACGAACATAGGTAGCAAACGTTTTGGAAAGATAAGTGGTACCGTTTTCACGCCGTTGTTTCTTTATTAGCACAGTTGGTTAATAATTGCACTCATGGGCCTGATAAGCCCCACCCAACCCATAAAGTTTTGCATCTTGTAATGCATACGCCAGTGATGGTGGCAAAGTTAAATTTGCTCCCATTGTTGCGTTGTTATATTGGTTAAAACGTCAAAATAGATCGCAGTCCTTGTAATAAAGGAGAGACAACAGTCATGATAATCGATGCTGATATTCCTCCTTCGGATTTGAAGGGATTATCACCTCAGACACTGCATAAACGATGACTGTGGGCCCAGATGTGGTTGGTGAGTACAGTCTTGGCTCTACATGCTCACGCACGTGTACGAAACATAAGGATTGGTGCTGTAGTGACAGTGGAGGCAGCCTGCACCAAGCACAAAGCGAATTTTATCTTTGCGACTGTTCGACGCGTGTGTTTTAAACCCCGCGGGTGAAGGTTGTTGGGTTAGAAGATGCTTAGGAAGACGGCTGTCAGATATTATTGTTACATGACCTGCCCATTTGGCTCGGGCTTTCGAAAGGAGAGTCTAAATGCTTGGGATGCCAGCTCGTTCCTGGACGTCCGTGTAAGAGATTTTGTCATTTCATTTGATATGAAAAGTCTGCAACTCTTGTGGAAGTGACTGAGCTGTATAGCATGTCTGCTGTAGACAGTCTTTGTCTCACTAGCACAAAGGATAGTAAAGACTACTGCATGGTAGATCTTCAACTTGGTAGTGAGGCTGCATCCTCTCCGCTCCCAGACAATCTTTAATAGTCTGCCAATAGCATTGCTGGCTTTGACTATCTTATTGTATATGATATCGCAATCTTTACCGTTTATGACATTGTGCTGCCCAGATAAGCGGAGTTGTTATACCATGCTTATGAAATACAAAGCTAGTGATCAAATTTGATTAAATGAAGCTGATTATCACGAAACGGGGTACTGCACTGCCACCATCTCTACTTTGTCAGTTTTCTTATACATATTATAAGGAACGTATTAACATCCGGAAAGATGGGGCAGATAAAACTGCATTGCTACTCAAATATTATTTTTGTTGCGTTAGTGCAATGAGCAGGACTGTTAATTACTTTATCTAAAAGATCATTGAGTAATTAATAATTAGTGCAACTCAAGAGCAACGCTGAATGCGGTATTTTAATTTGCAGAGTAATATTTCCTGATTAGACAATTGTACGTTGCAACAAGTCAATGTTACTGCTTGGACTCTTTCAGGTCGACTTCTGATTGCCGGTTACAATGATTACACAGTTCATCTTTGGGACACATTAAAGGTATAATGACGCTATTGATATGATAGTAAGATATGACAGTAGCTTTAATTTATTTTTGTAGCATTCTTGTTACCGAGCGTATTTGATTCCCATGTCAAGGTTACGGAATTTTACTAGGAAGTGAGCTCTTTGTGAGAGTGGGTTCCCGTTACCTTCTCTCATCAATGGTTTTTTGTTTGTGGTGACACGGGATCGAACTCGCAACATTTGGCTTGTAAGATCTTCGTCTTATCCACTATACCACGGCGGTTCTGTTACTATTATGCTGTTTATATAATAAAGAGAAACAGCAGAAACTATGATACTGATGATGTAAAAGTAAGATTTAGTACTTACTGTGATACTGTTGATGTCTTAGTGAGATATAGCGGATGCTTTTGATGTTCTTGATGTTAGGCACTGTTTAGACGTCGCTCTTATGCCAAATTTTCGCCGTACCAAATTTAATATTATAATTAAATTTATAACAAATTTGTCGTCTAAATCCAACTATCTAACTCGTGTTAAACTTGACTCAACTTTTTGATGTACTGTTAGATGACCTAACACGAGAGCGACTTGGTTTTTGACGATGAATTTATGTCGAGTCAAATTCAACTGATCTAGGTATTGGTCCATAATTTACTAATGTAGAACTAAGAAGTAAGCCAAGATCAAACAACTCCTGAATGTTGTTGAAATGCAACGCAAAATGCTACGTATTAATTGGAGACGGTCTTTTGTCGACTTTTTGTTAAGTTTGAGTTAATTTGATAAAGCTGGACTAAAATGCGACGGCTAAACCGAGCCTTAGAATGAGATATAGCAATGGCTTTGATACTGTTAATTTAAAGATGAGATGTATTAGCAACTATAATTGTATTGGTTATTTGATTGTGCAGTTTCTTGATCAGCATTCTATTTTATTTGTGTTCAAGGTTGGCCAACTTGGGATTCTCTTTGGTCATGAAAACCGTGTTAGTTCAGTGCGTGTGGCACCAGATGGGGCCGCAGTTGCATCTGGAAGCTGGGACTGGACTGTAAAGGTAAAATCATAAAAAATTATTGACGTTAAAGTATTGATACTTATGTGCACGGTAATGAAGGTCATGCTATAGATGCCTTGGATGTAAGCATGCACCTTGGGGCTTTGATATGAACATTGTACATCGTTATCTTTGAAACAGAACATAGTTTCATCGCTAAATGAAAACTTTATCCTGGTGATATTGTGTTTATTCAAAGACCATACACTATATTGATGTCAGTATAGTCAGGGTATCTGCACTAACAGGGATAAGCTTTCTGATGGACAATAGTAAAGGTGGATGGAATGTTCTCATAAAACGTAATAAACGTGAATGGTGAATTTCTAAGTTTCCCCTTTTCAACAGTAGTATTATCAACATTAAATACAAGTATGAAAATTTTTTAATGTCCGAAGAGCAACGATTTCGTCCTATGAATTTGTCATGAGCACGTTTCACTTGTCACACAGCAATTTGTCACAATAAATTGGGTTCTCAAAGTATTTTTCCTCTTCAGTGCTAGCAGACCTTAAGCTAAACGCCTTAAAAAGTATTTAATGCACATGGAGAGTTGTTAGGTTTTAATAAAAGGGGTAACTGATTTAAAGAGGTCTTTTGTGCGAATTTTTCGCACTATTTTTCTGGGCTTCAGAGACTAGCTGAGATTGCAGTTTTTAACGACAATGACAAATTAATGGTTGCTCATACATCTTCCTTTGGAACTTTGCTTGGGAGAGTTATAATGTTTGTCGGTTCTTCAAGTGTTAAGCCACAGTTCTTTTGAAGTCTTAAGCCACTTAGCATTCTAAAAGATAGAATTGTCAACCCCGACTCCCTAACCAGAAAAGGGAATCCTGTAAGTTTTTACATGCCCCTCATATTTACAGGTACATGAAGTAATTGTAGTGTCGCCATTTCCGTAACTTCCTTCAATTCGTAGCCTGTGACTTCAAGTTACAAATTATTCAGGTTTGTCCTTTTAACCAATCAACGGTAAGGCAGGTTACCTTCCACGTGATGAAGATTGTTCATGTAAAACAGAGCGAAGTCAAAGGTCGCTTACTGCACCGAATCTAATGGTTCTCTAAGGTGCAGGAGAAGTGCGACATCTGACTTGTTTGAGTGCATTAGAAGCAATGGAGAGCGGAAAGAGGATTCACTTTACCACAGCACCTAATTGTATTTCATGAAGAGTGCATGAAGAGATTTACGCCATACAAACATAATCTGAAACCACAGTTGACAGAAAACTTTCACAGAAATAAAGTGCTATAACTTTACTTTGCTCATACATAAGGCGGCCTAAGTCGAATCCTAAAAAATTTAAAGGAAGCAGCTTCTAAAATACAGGTGCAAAATCGCGCGACAACGTCATGTACGAAATGAAAGGACACATTTTGATGAAATTTTAAAGAATTACCCGACTTAGAGCAAGAGACAGCCGATTAAAGTTCATTTGAGTACCGAATTGCTGTATTTGCCCTGGATCCACAACTATTATAGATATCAAAACTGAAATATTACATGAAACCACAACTATCATGGGAAGCCCCTTATTGGGAAAACCGTCACTCGAATATTTAGTAATAATCTTATTCTTAATAATACAAATACTATGGAGATCGTCAAGTGTGAAACCCATTTAATATGACCCTCATGAGTGTACATTATTTGAAACCCACTTGACACTAGGTGGAAGTTTGCCGTGCTACAGAAAGCCTAGTTACTTAGCATGTTTTAAGCAACAACTTTCGTCTATACTACAATCGTTTCATGTTTATATTCGTTCTGTTTTTTTTATTGTAGATCTGGGCATGATGAAAGTCTTCTATAATCTTACTGTGATTCAGAAACTAATTATAGTTATTCTTAAATTAGGAGTATTTTATGCGACCCAATGATATTTGGTGATTTGCAATAAAAGATATTTTATCCTTTTTTGGTGATTTGCAACAAAAGATATTTTATCCTTTTTTGGTGATTTGCAACAAAAGATATTCTATCCTTTTTTGGTGATTTGCAACAAAAGGTGTTCTGTCCTTATTTGGTGATTTGCAACAAAAGATATTCTATCCTTATTTGGTCATTTGCAACAAAAGATGATATTCTATCCTTATTTTTGTAATTTGTTTGAAGATGTTAGCTTTTTTTCGTCTGAATTTTTGCTGTATTTAAAGCATATTGCATTTTTACCCATATGAACTAAGACAGACATTTTAAGTGCAAGATTACTTTTCTATGAGAGAGAAACTGAGAGAAATTGTAAAGAAGACGCAATTAAATACGGGACTTTTTCTTGTGATGGGAGGAAGCTTCTGTCTGACAACATAACTGCCACAACTTAAGTAGAACTATGGCACCACCTTTAACACCATACAGAGTAAAAAAATGAAGAAGAGTATTTAAAAGTTATTTATGTGGAAACAAGAAATCTTTCTCTGGAGATTAGACTAAATTCCTAAATCTTTTAATGAGCCAATCAAACTTTCCTAGAGATGCATTTCTTGGCTATCGTTTTAGTAAAACGATGCGTACTCTTTATAATGTTAGAAAGGGAGATAATTTGCAGCATAACTTTACCTTTGTTCATTACACAACGCCACCTAGTCTACTTCTCTCTGTGACTAGTGGAAACGACGATAAATGGATGCCAGATGTTGCTTGAAAGCGTATATGCCAATCGACAGAGACACCGTAATCGGGGTTTAACAATCATTATTTTTTTCGTTCTTTTCTACTATTTGCCCCGTACGAGAGCAGTCAGATTTGCAGCCGTGAGACCTGCATTTGAAGCTAGGGTGGTTGCAATCAATTTCCTTTAATTCATTACAGAAGACCACCCTGTCTACTTCTGTCAAGGTTATTGATAGGTTTAGTTGAGTACTGATAACTTTTATGATTTCCGAATAACATTGGGTCTGTATATTAATCTGTTTAGAAAAAGATGATTTATTATCATTGGATAATTAATAGTAGACATGTAGCAGAACATATCAGATGAATTTCCTATGGCTGTGGCCTGTGAGATACAGGGCATATTTTAAGATGTAAATTTATTTGTTGCTGACATATTATACAGAGAGATGAGACTGTGCAAGTTAATCTGTGGAAAATTTGCTGCCTGTGTTTATGAATTGATTGTTGTTGAATAAAGCAATCTTTTTAAAATGCGATCACACACAAACCCATTGCTAAGTTCAGGGTTTCGTGCGCATTCATGATTGTTCGAGAATAGAGCTTAGTGAATAATAAGATCAAGAAAAGGGCGCCCAACTGTAGGAGTGTCGGGGGGGGGGAATAGATGGGAAAAAGATATTTGAGAACTTTGGCCTGCTTCCAGCTTGTATTGGTGCCCAGCAAGTTCTGGAAATATGATTAATGCATACGAAGCTTAAAGCCCCTTAAACAAATTGATTGATTCAACTATAATACGATGTAACGCGTGGTAAGTTTCTGTAGCTAACCCATGCAGTCACTTCCTTTTGTTTTGATTCTTTCCACACATTCTAATGTGTAGTCAGATTATTCTGTCAATTAAGTTGCTCGGCGTATTATCAACTGGCGGAGAAGTTCAACTTGTTTGAAGTTCTAAATGGATTTTTTATCGGTAGTGGTAACAGTGCTTCTACACTAAAGAGAATTGGTCAAAGCAAAACATAACCCACGAGTCATCAGCAATGGCAATACTGAAGAAATATAGAATATCAAGTGAGTGCAGAAGATTTTTGATACAGTGGGAAAACGACGATTTCTCCACTGCAGAGTGTGCTGGTTTGATTTGCTGGCGGCTCTGTGAGATCAAGCATCAAAGCTATGTATCTAAACTGGTGTGAAATGAAATCGAAAAATTAATTAGATAGAAGATAGCCTGCGATCTCTGCAACATTTTTTTCTTGCCAACAAAATACTGAAAAAGACCACAGCAGCAAGCCATGAAGTTGCCAACTGATATCCCAGCGTGGACAGCAGTGCTCAGATGGTGATTTCATAAGGCAGTACATTATCAAAGTCACAGAGCCTTATAATGTGCTGGATTGTAACAACGTATTATATAAAAAATTCGGTGGTGTGGCGGTCGCGGACTCGTCAGAGATTTATATAAGCTCTATCCGAATGATGTACACTAGGGCATTGACATGTTTTCGCCACTCTTTGACAGACAATTT
>JANTCA010069615.1:0-37107 GCA_024741275.1 Chironex yamaguchii
GATTTAATGTTTTTCGACTCCAATTATTCAGCCTCTATATCAAGTATTTTATATAACGGATACAGCCTGATGTCAAATTTGAGCAACAGTGGTTTGATCGGGCCTTGCAATTCGTCGTTAATGTCAATAATTGGGTCACTTTGATAGTTTCGCATGTAACTGCTAGGAACGAGGCCGTTTGTGTTGCTGAAAAAAATATTTAAATGGCACTGTTGGAATTCCCTATAGAATAGCTTACTCTAAATTTCGATAAGTTTAGAACGTTCTCTTGGGAATTTTTGACTACTTTCACTACTTCCGTGTAGGCAATTTATGGAGCTTCCTTTGATATCGTCTGGTATAGAGATAGGTTTCAAGTGAAGGCAAAATAACCTAATTGTTAATGTAACACCAACATAACGTCACATCAATGAGAAACTGGGTTTCCAATGTTATAAAAATTACATTCGGAAGAATTCTTTATTAGTTCCTTTATTTATGATGTAGTCCACTTGAAACTTTGGCTTTCAACATAGTCACTTTCTATTCTAATGTTGCTTGATTTTATCTGTTTATGCAGTGTCTAAACATTTTATCTGGTTTATTTGGTGTCAGTATGTGTGCTTGTCGTTTGATACATCTTGCGTTTTAGCTTTTCTCAGCTGATCTCTTGCTCTCTAGCACTTTTAGTAGTGGTGCGACACATATTCTCTTGCTTGCAATGTGCTCCGTTGATATCCTTGTGATGAATCTTCATCAATGTTCTGAGCATAGAAATTTTGTGAGGTTTATCGGAACCGGGTATATACTGCCGCTTTACCATGCGGACGTACTCGTTTAGACGCCATGAATGTTTCGCATAGCAATCGCTTGATTTTCGTCTCGTTTGCTTTATCACAAGCTGAAGCATCAACAGACACAAAAAAGGGCAAATTCGTTATAGATTGACATTTTGACTATTTTGTTATTTTTCATACCTTGAAAGTTACATCATATCAAACAATTTACTATATTTTATAATATAAGCATACATGGTCATCCGATGCATCTACCATAAGCTGCAGAGCAAAGTGTTTCTATGTATTTGTTGGATGCTAATTACATCGACTTTCAATTTTCGCTGCTGATCTTCGCCGCCCATATTTTACGACGTCGGAGTAGAGTGGCCTCTTAATTTGAGTTGAAGGCGATCCATTTGCCTGGAGATGTACACTGTGGGGAGGGTTATCGTTGCTCCCGCTTGTTGGTGCCTCCACCTCGATCTTCCCCTCTTGAATTTTCTCACCTTTGTTCATTGTGGATTGTTGATAAATTCCCTTTAAATGCTTCAACTACCGACTACTTGACCGTAATTGATCTTAGATGAAGTGAATGTGTTCGATCCAAGAATTCGAGCTTGTCTTCGAAAGTCAGGCTTAAAATTTGACGTCAAATGATAATGGAAACTGACATAACAGTTAAAGTGACGTAAGTTTTATATTTGACCGTTATCCCCAGGTCCCTTTTGGCTTTGGTTTCCAAAAATTGTAGGTACAGAATTCATGCAAGCGAAGGGGTTAAAAGACAAAAGGCCCTTGAGTGAGATCAATATTTTTTATCGAATATCTTGCTAGCTTTTACACAACCGGCAGTACTGAATGAAGTAAAAAGTGACATGTAACATTTACCGTATTCATTTTAATTTTCTGACTATAAGCTGTCGCAGATTTCTTTACCCCCGTCTATAGCCATAAATGATAGAGGTTTCCAACACTAATTGGTTTTGCATTCCTGGAATATCATTTCCAACAACCTTTCTAGGGTTATTGTTTTCAAAGACTTTTTTAGACTATCATTGTCAAAAGACCTTCCTTAGACCATCCTTTCCAAAGACTTGTCTAGAGTTATCTCTTTTTAAAGAGCTTTTTCAGACTTTTCTTTGAAAAGGCTTTTCTTGGACTCTTTCAAACATTATTGGCCATATTTATTTTGTTGGACGTTAAATCCGCATTTATTCTGCTTAGCGAAAAGGTCGTAAAGCTGGCTAAAGAATAGACTTGGCAGCAACTCCTACCAGGAATACGGAAGCAGGTTGTTGCTTCCGACTTTCGTCGAGTATATTCCGTGTTATGTTGAAGGGTAAAGTTATGTTTTTTGCAGGTCTTTGTTTTTGACAGACTGTTGTCGTTCACCGTTTGGTGGAAAAAGCAAAAGTCAACATCTTGAGGACAACTGACAAGGATCAACTAGCCAGTTTAAGTCTGCAATATGAATATGATAGTGCCTAATTTCTGCCCCACTTTTTGAGCAAATTGTAAAATGCAAACAGAATTTAAGTCGGTGGACTTGGTTATAATAATCTCGTCAAAAGATCCTGTACTGTCTTCGCCACTTAATTGTTTATTCAAACGTCGTTGTACGCATTTTGGACCAAGTCGGGCCTGGTCGATCGTCGTAGCTCAGTGAATAGTAGATGTCAATAATATTATGTTGTTTAGGCTAGAATCCACATTGCAGCATCGAAATCTTGGCTCTGAGAAATTGTGCCGTATAGCAAGCAACATGGCAACTATAGCAAAAGGGTATTTTTCACGCGGCACGGTATCATGAAAGAAAAATGTGATACAAATAAGTACTTAGCAATGTCGTGTACAAGAAGGCAGGGGGCGAAAAGTTGACAGCTAGCCATGAAATAAAAAAAAAAAATTTTTTTACATTACTTATGCCTTTCTTTAATCTATGAAGTGAACGCTTTTTACATACGAGATATCGTTTTGTGCGATGATCCTACAAGATTATTGCGTCGCACTACAGCGGCAATCACAAAGGTGCTTTGTTTCGTGATTCTGAGTCCTTTCGGAACTATGCATTGGCGCCGTGGTAGTTGTTACAAGTCAAGCTGAGCAACACACTTAAATATCGGACACTTTTTGCGAAGGAGATGTTTTATCTTCTTCCTTTCCTTGAACTTCGTTGTTACTAATGCTGTTGATAGCTGCCTTTGTGGGTTCTTTGCTTACGTTCTGCTCCACCTCCATTCCTTTGCTCGGATCCGTTGCTGTCAAATTACTTAATTCCTTTCTCAGCTGCTCTAGAAATTGTTTACGGCTCCCACTTTCTGCTTGGGTACGCCTCACCATTTTGTGTATACTATTAATTACATGTTCACACCTAAGCGCTGTATCAGTACAGGTTCTAACATCAAGCATAGCATTCTTCCAGAGACTCTCCTTGTTAGGTTTTACGTTACAGAGTGTGAGGTGACAAAATACTTTTTTAAATGTTTTTCGAAGACACGAAATCATTTCCATCTCGTATAGTGAAAGCTGCTGGTTTTCATCCAGTAATAGTTTGTTCTTCTTATCTAAACAGACGTTCTGGATTCGTAGCTGACTGTTTAGCTTAGCCATATCAAATATTTGCCATTCTTTGGCACCACCATTATTCAACTGATCCACGGCATCAGTCCTGACTGATGGATTTAGTTCTTGCGATGCTGTAGGAGCTTGTTGCATACGATCTGCCGGCACGATCGAAGCACCTCTCTTCGTCCGTTGCTGATGCAAATACGTATGATTTAAGGTCGAGTTAAATATAAGATGGTTGAGTTCTTTTAAGGTTGTATAATTACGAAGTGCATTGGAATACTTTTCCCACAGTATCTGGTTTTTTGCTTGGAGTCTACTCTTTATGGTATCTCCATTCTTTTCGATTTCTAAATACTCCTGAAGATCGTCTCCTTGTGATTTAATTAGTCGACAAACGGCGCCGATTTGAATCCACAGCAGCCCATTCCTTCTCTCTAGCTCCTCAAGATCATTTCTCACTCGTTGAGTAAAGTATTCCATATCTGGTAGCGTAGCTAATACGCAATCGAGACTGGCTTCAGTCAGTGGTAGGAAGAGATTAGACTTACAAAAGTTTGCGTTGTCGAGGGCTTTCTGTTCCTTGCTCATCTTGAATAAGTTGTGAAGTAGACTACTTAAATTGCAGGAAACGCGCTTCCACTTTCCGATTGCACATTTAGTCGTCTACAATCGTTTCCAGGAATCGAACGTATCTTTTCGATTCTTTTGAGAATTTTACGCTAACGTCAGGAGTTCGATGGATGTAAAGCAGGCAGTGTTCACGTTGCTAGTTTTATCCATTGACGATACGTTTCCTGCATGAGCATCCTCTAATTTTCAACAGAATCAGACAGTAGAGGGAGAGCAAACCATAATTGGAAAGGAAAGGCATTAGGTTGGCGGTCTTGGGGCCAACGTGCTATGGCTAGTTGGCTAATGCTAATGTATATTTTGGTAATGTACTAAGAAGAACATGAAGCTTTTATTACCAATTCTTAGAACAAGGTAACCCCATTGCCAGTAATGCCCCTGAAAAATTTAACCCGTTCCCTTAACGCCATTTCTAAAATGGAGAAATACCTGTATGTTTGAATACAATGGTAAGCCCAAGACGTTGGATTTTACAATTTTTTCGTAAAACGTATTTTACAGAGAGCTGTCAGTTTTTGCCAAATGATATGTGAAAATTCCATTAGTTCCAATGGCTATAAATATGGTTGTCATTACTGTAACGGAATTGCCACTACCGTAAATGTTCGACTAAGCGTCCGGCGCGATTATTTAAAAGCCCACTGCCATAAAGGGATGCTTAATTGAGAGAGGCGCTTAATAAAATACTGAATCTTTAACGTTAAAGGAAACAGGAAAGAGTTTTTAAGGAACAAGGTCGAATTGTTAAAGCTAAAATTTCAAGCGTGTTCTAGGTCTTTTTGTGAAAAGATTGACCAAATAGTTCCCTACTTAAAACGGTTGATTTTTCTGTAATTCAATCAACATTTGGTATTTAGGAATGAAAGCGGGGTTTTAGACATACTCTGAAATGAATCAAGTGCGCGTGTGCAGACGTGATTCAGAGAGTTCTTTTGGTTAACACGATTTGGTTTTAAAACTCAGGTTTAGAACGCGGTAGTTCAGAAGCGGGAAATTTATAAGTTTGCATTACCAAGTTTTATGCCTAGAGCTACAAGTGTTAGAATGTATTGTACATTAAACCTTGACAAGGCAATACACGGACATCACGTTTATAAAGAAAGATGGACTCCCGTATCATGTGAAAAGTTGAGTTTTGTAAAGGACACGATGGCTGCGACAGCAGGATATGATCCTAATGTCATTGGTGTGTATCTAAAGGAAACGAATCTGGGTTGGTCGGACACATACGTATTGAAATATCGAAATTCATGAATTCATTTCTTCAAGCCAACTGTGGAAACCGACTCACAGCAACCGTTATTAGAAAAAGGTTGAGAAAAGTTGGCCAAACTTCGTGGCAATGACTTCCAAAAATAGACAAAATGCTGTGACATTGAAGCCCTTTTGAAACGCTCTCAAAATTTCACTGAACGTCGCTCAACATTTGTAGAGAGAAAATTTTGAGAACGTTTTGACACCCTGTTGCGTGACATATACTCAGTGATGTTGAGCGTTGTTCAGCAATGTTGAGTGGAGTTTGAGCGAATGTTGGTTGACTGAACGTTTTTTTTTGTGCTAAGTGTTGTTTCAGAGATGTTGAGAGCGTTTAACACTCCATTCAACAATGTTAAGTCGGCGCACGCGCACTAAACTTTGAACCTCCATTTTAAACGTTAGCAATTTCAGGATTTCAGAATATTGGTCCCGAAAAGATTGTACCGTAATAGAGGCTTGCCTGGTATTGGATCTTCGAAAGTTCTGAAATTCAGTCAAATTTTTGAAAGCGTTTTAACATCACTACTGAACATCACTCAACATCACTAATCTCTCGTTTCGTCACTTGTTTAGGGCATTTAAACGGGGCTTAAGTAATGAACTTAGAATGGCAATGGAGAAATACAGGCATTTTGTTGTGAAGTTTGATCCTGTTTATACGTTTAAAAGGAGAATTTTTCGATCAAAGCCGTCTTTTTCTCGGTGAATTCGAATAAGCATTCCTTTGGTTCTGAAAAGTTATTTATTTTAGCGCCCTGAGAAGCGCTCACTTGAGACAGGCGCCTATTAGAAAGTTTGATTTAAAGAGGGGATGATTAATCGCGAGGGGCGCTTATACAAGAGGGGACGTTTGTTTAATTGAGCATTTACGGTAAGGGAATACTCTTGAATTGGCGACTTAAAATATCCGCATATTTCTATGAAAATGTGATATAGTTGAAAAAATGTACCAAGCTATTAATGGAAATGCAAATTCTGACGTCAAACAAACAGTAAGGCGCATAGACTTGCCATCGAGGGGCAATAAAAGCCGCTTACCTCTGAGGCCATCCCTGACTACCTGACTGATTGAACTGACCGATGCAGACTAGTCGTTTATGCATTTTCCTTTCAATCAGCAAAGAGATAATGACCAAAAGACTTGTCGTACCTTATGAAGTATAGAAAAATCTTGTTCGTCGTTTGCTCTGATAACAAAGAATTTTTTCTTAACTATACTAATCATTCTCGTTCTTATTATTTGAAGTTTTAGAAGTTTTGTTCTTGCTTTGTTATAGTCATCCAATTCAGAGTATACGTGTGAACGTCTTAAAGACCTTGGGTAAGTTTGAATTTATCATTATATTTTAAGATACTTGTTCTGGAAGCATTTGTTTTTTTTGTGCTTTTGCTTTAAACCTGGAGCATCTTAAAGGACGTGACATGTGGGTTGTTTTAATCGTACAAGGACGTCTTTGGATGTATATGAACACACACGCACCTTTGCAATCGATGGAAATCGATGGAATTGCGTATCATTTTTTCTGTCAAACTTGTTGGAAAGCGGCATTAGTGTAGTTTCAGTGTTCATGCAGTGTTCGTTCTGTTTTTGTTGACTTTGCGCGAAAATTTTGATCCCCATTCCTGTAAATGGCACACTACCATCACGGTCCATCCTGACGTCAAAGATGCCAGCAGGTATTTTTCTAAATGTCTGCTATGTTTTCAATTTGCCCGTTGGAAAGCAGGAGTTATCTACATTACATTTTCTACGTCTCACGAGGTTTTGGCCGATCAGTGTCGTTAATAAAAGAATCTCCTTACCCTATTTCTGTTCACGATTGTTTTTTATTCCTCCCCCCTCCCCCGTAGGTGACGTTATAAATGGATCATTTTGAGGTTTCATTAAGACGAATTGACCGTATTTGTTATTTGATGCAGAACCATAGCACTATGACAAAACTACAGATTATCAGAACTTTATTTCAAAGCTTCATTTTATTGATTAGTATCAAAAGCGTTTAACCTTTCCGGGCGTCTGGGGAGGAAGCGATCTTTCCTCATATTTTTAGGTATACACAGTTCTAATCTTCAAATTTGTTTCAAATCCTTAGCACTTGCCTCATTAACTTTGTTATGAGTTTCTTTCAAAGAAATTACAGTATATTACCGTTAAGTGGGACTTCCACCGGACATAAAATGTGTTCCACCTAGCAAATTCACTATTTCAGCGAATCTGCTGTAATAAGCGGACAAAACCTATTCCTAATCATTACAGCCTCTCTCTTTTGCAAAATGGACGAATTTTGCTTTAAGCATCGTAACTTAAATTTGGCTCTTCACATTCATAAGCCGCTATATCAGGCCTTGTCAAAGTTTCATACAGTGATGCTCGTTGTCGCATCATTGTTAAGGAGTTCGAATCAGCTGCTTTCATAGATTTTCTGATTCTTTTTAAGTCAGTTTGAGACTACAGTGGAACCCCGTTAATATGGCCATCAACGGGCCACCAAAAATTGGTCGTATTAATGGGGTGGCTGTATTAACGAGGAAGGGTAGAATTTTGGAGTTTAAGGCGTAGAAATTAATAATAACATCCTAAGCAACTGTTCTCTGTAATAGACATCTGGAAATGTAGGTACAGTTATAAAATAAAAAGATGTTTCAGAAATAGTCCACAAACAAGCCTGGGCTCTTGGGCTTTAATCACCAAATCATGTTCAAGATTTTGAAAAAATATCGGTGACTTGTGACGTACGGATTATAGGAAAAGCTGAAGATCTAAGTGGCGAATACGGCATGGAAGTCCCTTGCGGTTACAGATTCACAGGACAAGAGAAATATATTAAGTTTCTCAAAAGCCTACTGGATACTGATAATCTCTCTGTGAGCTCAACCCGCCAAAAGACGGAAGTCTGAAATTAAAACGAACAGAAGAGCAAGAGGCCAAATGGAAGAAAAGAAGCAAGCGACTTTACTAATGAAAAGTTGTTTTGTAAACGAACGAGATTATTTGATTTTAGTACTATTTTGCTAAATACAAATGGCATCATTAACGGGGTGGAATTATAATGAATCCTGTTTGGGATCGTAAAATTTGGCCGTTGGCCGTACTAACGGGAGACCGCATTAACGGGTCTTTTAATGAGACTATGTATGACCGTTTTTCGGGCCGAACAAATGTGGCCGTAATAACGAGGTGGCTTTAGTAACGAAGTGGCGGTAAAACGGGGTTTCACTGTATCTGCTTTAGAATGCAGTATTTTGTAGCCACTGAAGCATAAGAGTTGCCTTGATCAACCACTTTAATTCTACTTTCTGTAATCGATTTTTTCGTCGTATTGGTTACATGAACATTGGCTTTTTGGATAATCTCTTCAAAAATCTGCCGTGTAACATTGCTCACTTCGTCAGGCGTACAAAACTATTTATTTTATTATGACAGGCTCCCGTTTATAGTATGTCCAGAGATTTGGTCCCCATTAAGGTATGTTGCATTTTGGGTATTGTTTTAGTGTCCACCATTGTGTCTCTTGGGCATTTATTTATACATTCGTTTGCCTGTTATGTTTCTCGTTCTTACGGACCTATCACCTGCTTTCTGATAATTAGTTTTATTGTTAAGCGGAAGTTTGATGGCTGATAAGTCTAGACCATAATCTAGATTCTTTGAATTCGCAAGACTAAATGCTTGTCATATTTGCTAGGTCCATTTTTTATAACGCCTTCTGCCAACAACTCGTGTGATGAGTAAAAGTCGTGACTGTTGAAATTCTCCAGTTTTATGTCTCGTGGCCAAATAGACTGTCTTTAAATGTTTGTCCCCGCAAAATAAATTTACAGCCTCGTGTTCTTTTCTGGTTTGCTTTCAAACGTAATGGCCATTTGCCATTATAGTACCTAATGACGTCTTTGGTCGTTGTACATACAATTTTCATGTGACAGGTGGAAATGTGCTCACTTCTGTCCCAAGTGACGCATTTCATTCTATCCTAAATTCTTCTCTCCTGTAATTTGTAGTGGAACTGATATATTTGTGTAGTAAGACAGGAAAGCATATATCCCACACTGTGTTTTTAAATACCTTTCGTACCAGTGTGGAGCCAGCGGATCTTGGGATCTGTTTGTCCTTACCAAAAAGGTCATTATAATTTAACTCATGAAAGATTGCATTTAGCTGACGTATTGTAAGTTTAAAAAATAATCTTGCATAGAACTTTTTGAAAATTATTTGTTTGTCGAGCCAGCTCTCCGAAGACAAAGTAAAAACGCTATTTTGGAGCCCCTACAAAAATCTGTTATGCCTACAGATGATTAATTCAGTCGCAAATACTTTTGCGACTGAATCAGATTTCTGTTTATGTCTTGAAAAATGGACATTAAAGTTGAAATGATTTATTTCATTGATAAAATTATTGTAAGTAATAATAGATTTTTCGTTTGTTTTTGCGCTGTTGTCTTTTACTTCGGCATTTTATCTTCTTTTAACATCAAACAAATCCTTATGTGTTTTTCTCTCTTCAAAGATCCGAATCCAGTGTTTGTCCCCACATCCACTACGCACAAAACATTATCAATTCACTTTCAAGCTACGATCCTATTGGTGTCTTAGTCAGATGTAAGATGTACAGTGACTATATTTCTTCAGTGACATTAGCCACCATTTGCCTTGGCTATTCAATAGGTCATACGTGGAAAGCGTTTGACTCCAAAGTATGTATCTCTACTTTTTTTAAGTCGGTGTCAATATGGTTCGCTGTATATGTGGGCTTGTAGTCTGCATTTTTTGTAGAGGAACAGTTTCAAACCTATTCATTCTAGTGCCCCTTTCAAGTTTCAAGTGACGTGTTGAACGTTACTAGTGCACCAAACAACGGAACAGAAACAAATAGAACATTGCAAGTTCAGTAGATGTCTTCTCGCATTTAAGAAAAACTCTAGTAATATTTTTAAACTACTTTCAAATATCTATAAGCAATAATATAGTTAGAATTTCTTGCCTTTTTTCGAATTCACTCTTGCTCTTAAGATGTTACATATTACATTTGGACAAATGCATAATAATATAGTTAAAGAATTAACCTTGGTTCATAAGGTTGCTTGAATTTTTAAATGTTGGGAGTATCTAAAAGGCATTTTTATTGTAAAAGTTTTGTATGCTGTTTGGTTAGTTTGAAGTATTTATCTTGCTTTTCTTTTAAGAGTACACGAATATCATTCGTAGTCGATATTGTAAATCGTCATATCTTACAAGATCAGTGTGATCTTCTTGGAGCCGGATTAGTCACGATGCTTACACTCAACACGGCTGGTTTGGATACCAATGCTCGGCAGATTGATTTAGACGTCTTCAGCACAGACTTATTGCTCAAAATGATTAAGGGGGATTCAGAAGCCAAAGCCTCACAGAAACTCCATCATATAATACAGGTATACTATTTGAAGGTGTATGACAAGAGTTCGTAATAATTTGGTAGTTAATACGTACATGTATCCCTGGCAGAATATTTCGGCCGAGGTGCCTCTTGTATTGTCAACGTTACTAAATGGCAGCACACTCCTAAAGTGGTGCTCGGTTATATTGATAAGAACGGTGTTTATATTCGAGTAAATTGTAGTTGGAAGTCAAAGATAGTATAATATAGTTTGTGGGCGATTAACCGATTGGTTAGAGTGCTTGCACTCTGATCTGAAGGTTTTGGGTTGGAGTCCGGAATATGCCATACATCAGTTTGAGCCATGCGAGGGAATTGGGTACGAAAAAACTGAATTTGGTCTGGTGACTTTGCTAGCACGGCACCAAACACATATTGGTTAAGATTATGACTGTCCAGTCTCGTTCAACCAGTTATTTAAACTGGTTTTAGTCACTCATTTGTACAAACTGGAAATTAGTTCTACATGCACTAATGTGCAGTTAAATCGCTGGTGGGCCCTGTGGACAATGCTCAGGTGAGCAATGTAGATTTGCCTGTGCAGGCGTTTGTGAATGAGGTTTGCTAGCTACGTGAATGGAAAGATATCCCCGATATCGAGTAGCCAGCCATTATATTACAGTTTGTGTCTCCGCCGACTCTAAGAAGAGTAATCGTCTATACAAAATTGTCTTACTTGCAACACTAATCGTGCCAAAGAACGAAAGGGTAAGGAGAATTATAGTGATATTATCAGATGCAATGCAATCGATACTTTTTTGTCTCCCATGCTATGTTACTTGTTGCAAACGCCATTAATCGACAAGAGTTGGGTTCCCTGGGTACTTTAACTTCAATGTTGCAAAGTTCCACTCCCCATACGTGACGTGAGGTATTGTTTTCGCAGTAAATATTGTTTGTCGTAGAGTTTAGAGTGTTTTTCTGAGTGACCGCACGGATTAGTGTAAAATTGCAATTTCCGTGTATTTTACTCTTAGAGAAGAGGCATAAAATATTTCGCACATTATTGGAAGAATATGTTTTCTTTTTTATCGACTTTTTGTACTTTTTAAGCTCCTTCCATTCTTTATTTCAGCAGTCCGTTATGGTATTTAAAAGATGCATTTCAATAGCCAAGAATTCCGAACTGAAGTGTAAAGAAAGCAATTTTATTCGGCGAGAAGTGCACGTTCTTTGTACCATCCTCCTGTTTTTATGCAGGTATGTATTGTCATGGGCCATTCCAAGTATGTTTATGAGTCCTTTCCAAGGTTAAATGCTGAAAATGTTATATCAACGTGTTCTTTTTTCCAATTTTTTAATTTTATCTAACATTAAAAGCCGTAGAGTCACTGTTTCCTTTAGCACTGTGATGTGAACTATGCATGCAGTTCATTTGTCCCACCACATGCACAGCTGCAGACAAACACACAAATAAACTCACAGTCAGACACCAGATAACCACATACATACAAGCATACAGACACATACGCAATCTTTTTTTCAAAACTGTGTTTGGTATTGGCCCGCGTTTTATGATATGATATCAAATACGGCTTTCGTTGGAGTAGACGACTTCTTGTAAACTCGGTTTTGCTACATGTCATGCCCCTGACAAAGCATGGTGGGCTTGTACTCGGCCAATGGGCGAAAGTGTAGATGTTTCGTTCAATCTCTTACAAAATTGGTTATCCGGACGCATTTCTAAAAGTAGTGTCCCGGATAAGCCGGATAACAATAGATTTACTGTATCATCCACACGTAAGCCCGATCGAACTAGTTATCTGGCTCAAGTGCCCCTTTTTCTAAGAGATTATAAAAAATAGGTTTTGAATTACATGCTACGTGTATGTAAATTACCAGCGAGGTATGATTATGGTTACTACGTTACTCTTTGTGCTGCATTTGTACGTTGCTACAGCCAGGGTGGTTAAGGGTGCCACTCTAAAGGGTACATCCTACTTCCTTA
Organism: Chironex yamaguchii; assembly: GCA_024741275.1. Classification (NCBI taxonomy): domain Eukaryota; kingdom Metazoa; phylum Cnidaria; class Cubozoa; order Chirodropida; family Chirodropidae; genus Chironex; species Chironex yamaguchii. Next base: position 12,576 of record JANTCA010069615.1, read on the forward strand.
CTATTTCATAATAGTTCATCATAAGCTGTTTGTTTTACCGTCGTTCTAGATGGTGACCATCATTTTAGTTTACTACACTTCTCAGAACTTAGATATCTAAACTGTATGATGTAAATGTAGGTTTAGTGTTTGAACGTGATTTTGAGTGGTATTTTAGTGCCCACTTCCCTGGATAGTTATAGGTGTGGATCTCTCTCGCTATAAATCAACATGTTAGTTACATATAAAGACTTAATGTAGAGTTGTTGTAAGCTTCTTGGTGGGAATCGGACGGAGCATGCGTGTGCTCTTTCGTAGTCTGAAAAAACTAATTTCAATCTTAGCTTCCGTTTAACAAGAAAAGCACGTTAATCTTTTATGTAGCGTGTCCTGTATTAGTTGGTGATTTGCTGAAAATCCTCAGACCTAATCCAACCACTGCCAAGCCACTATCCCACCTTATAGCAGCTACAAGATAAAGCTTGGCAGGATGTATAGCTCACATTTTCAAACGTCAATAATTCGATATCGTCCAACATGATAGCGGGTAATTGGTATTGTTTAAAAGAAGCCAGTTACCATCTGTTAGCATGCTGCCCTTTTTATTGAAAACAAAGACAGGCGTCTAGAACAGATAAAGAAATTACTTAGAAAAGTAGAATTGAGGAAATGAGTAATTCCGATTAGATTGGTAGGAAGTCATGTCAAATTTATTTTGTGTTTGAATATGGTCGCACGTGTGGCATATCGTGGCAGCAATTTATAGTTTTAAACTCCCATACCTTGTATCTCTCCTAGGGCCCCTAAATATTAGATTTAAAGATATCCTAATTAGTCATTAGCTTTATGGGTTTTAAAATCTGCTTTTCTTTTATCTCAAGGATGCTCTACACCCTTGCTCCGTTAAATGCCAGGCAGCATCTGCGAAATTATTGTATTATATTTTATTTGCGTCTGTATATTCAAGGGCTGTTTAAACGACGTTTTCTGCCTACTTGAATATTTGGTCCTATATCTACAGAAAATTCGGTACTTAGATGCAAAGGGGCGTGGTTAAGGCGTGGCTCTAAAAAGGTGAAACTTTTGTTATCATAAAATTTTGACTTCATTACGCAAACACAGCAATTTATTTCTCGCACAAATGACCAACGGTTTCCTCGAACAATTTGCATTCTACCTTGTTACTTTATTTATTATTTGTTCAATAAGGTCAGTATTCGGATTCATCGATCTGTTTGGTTGGTCATTCAATTCCCCAAATTGCACTTTGAAGTCAGTCCAGTTTCTGGCGACTAATCGTTTTGCTACTCTAATAGTGACTATATAACCGAATAGTAGTTATTCGACATTCTACACGTTTGCCTAGTTTATTTGTATTAAGAGATATCAGGAGCCAAAGAGATTATGTGAATAAGAGTACGGACTTGTAAAGAAAAAATATACATTGTAAGGAAAGCTAGCCAACTGTAGTAAAGCGTGGTATGTAGCACTGGTTAGAAAATCAGCTACACATAATGATGTTAATCTGGATTCATAGGGCAGCTGCACCCCTTTTTCGTGTTAGAAATTTAAATTGCGATCTTGTTCCTGAGTTGTTTGATAGAAGTACTTTCAGTTTTCAAAGAGACTCTGAGAACAAGTTTTAAAGATGAAGATACTTGGCCATGAATTTCACCATGCCAGTTGTGCTTAAACTTGCAAACCAGAAGGCGCATTGGTACTTTTGGGCTATTTCTCTAGCAATAAATCTTACTTTTCTTTTTTTATTTTATATTTTACATGGCACCTTATACTCATTAGAACCAATGGGTTAGGGTTAGGTTAAGGATTAGGTTTAGTCTTTGCAATCCCATTTAAACATATTTTTTATCTTTGGAAAGGGTGGGTATCCAAAAAGTATCCGCTCTTTGATTTTATTCTTAATGCCTCCCTAACATCTTCAATGTCTGGATCGTATTCAATACAAGTACGGGATATTTGTAGGTGAGGAAGTTGAATGAGAGAGGGTTTTATTCAGAATCCCTTCCCGTAACTTCTAAGAATTTCTCACATTCTTTGCCATATTTTGATTGTTTTGCCTTATGATTTAAAATTAGAATCCTTAGAACTCATTTTTGTTGTTTTGCGTCATTTTATCTCCATCATGTATTTAAAAGAATGGAATAGGAATCTTATCTATTTCATTTTAACTTTGCTTTGAAAAAAAACGAAAGTCTGTGTGTAAGTTACTGTTACATTTTCGGTTTCAAAATGTTTGTTTCGCATTGTCTGCGGATTCAGACAACGGCACATTTTCCTTTACATACTTAACATTTCTTATTTTCATCACTCCTTCGGTGTCGTTGGATTTTATTTCGATTTCAAACTAACAGTTAATCAGAAATTTGACATTATTATTTGATGTCTGGTATTATTTATATTACATTAGATTTGAAGCATTAAAATTGTTTGGTAGATGGTTAGTGTTTAATCGGAGTTTTGACAGTATTCACTATGGACCATCTGAGATTTTAAGTTTACCATTGTTCCAATAGGTTGTATAAGAACCTCCTTAATACCTGCGGAGATTCGGCCCTCTCCTTGGACACATTAACGGCAGTTCAGAGGAGTGATATGTCAAACAAGTAAGTATTACACAATGTTAGATAAACGTGACTAATGTTATGAGATTCTGAAGTCGCAATTTTTTGCGAAGTGTGATACCATAAAACTTAGTCGACGACTTACTTGTTTCTTTCAAGCGGCCGTCTAGTTTGGAACAAGTAAATTTAGACCGCGTTGACACTAGAACGGACCCAAGTGGATCCGTACCAAAACGAGCATTGATGGACTTTTTGTTTACACTGGAACTGATGGATCCTTACCGACATTGATCTGCTACCCGTACCAGTTTGGGATCGCTTTACAAGTTGAACAGCGTTAGGATCTGCTGGTCAAATGGCCAGTGGCGGCCTGGCAGCGACGGGGAGGAGGCATAGTCCACTTGGTCCATTAGCGGACGTTTCGGAGTGTGTGTGTGTGTGGGTGTGTGTGTGTGTGGGGGGGGGGGGTGAAAAAGGATACTTGAAGTTGATTAAGTTGATAGGTTTATTCAGATAGTATACATCACTGCTTGGCTACGGATGCATTTTGAGGTGCAAATGAAGCTTTGTTGACACAAATATGCTCTTTGGTAAAATGGAAGATAATTTTGTCCTTGACCACCCGTTTTTATATTCCTTTACTCCTAATTTATCAAATTATGCACATTGTTAGGTTGTTCGAAACCGTGGTGTGAAACGTAGTCTGCAATTTACATCAAGACACACTTTCTAGGTCGATTCTGAAAAGCAGAAAATTGAAATTTCTTACTTTGATATGTATCAACACCTTGAGATAGAGATTTAGTGCTTTCGGACTAAGAACCCGTCTACATTAGCAGGGATTCAAACGGAATTGTAGCAAGATGAGCACACATAAGCTTTCCGTTAACACTGCAACTAATGAATCCTTACCGAATTTGATTCGCTATATGTACTAGTTTGGGATCACTCTCCAACGTGTAGCCTTTTAGATCCGTTCCAACTGAGTCCAATGCAAACGACTGGTTAGGATCCGCACTGGTACGAATCGGATACGATACAATGCAATTTCTCCTCTCAAGGCCGGTTTAAAAGGATAATCCAGCCACTGTGACATCGCATCCACATTCGTTTTAAGAAGAACCAACTCTTACTTGAAGCTTATGCGAAGTTGCTTGTCTCATCTCCAAAAGTAAAAAGCACCTTTGTTTTTGATTTAAATGTTAGCTTTTCATTTTTGGTGCAATGCGTTTGACTACTCTTCTTTACTCGAACTGAAGCCACACAAGTAACCTTTAATTGCCAAATAAGGGCTCTAGTCTCCGTTAGGAAGTTCTTACAAGCATTAATGTGTCGGGGTATTTTAAGATGACGCCAGTTAGGTATCATGACGATTAAATTGGAAAGTGACCACGCTTAGGATATATCAATAATTGTTATTATTTATTTTCTGGAGTCTTTTGCCACAATTTTTATTATAGGAACGGCGATGCCGGGTAATGGGCAGTTTTGCTTGCTGGATAAGTTTGAGAACATAAGATTGTGTAATTTATTTAGCATCTGGTGATTTAAGCATTTATTGTATATATTTCTGATGATGATAAGTCATCATGTGCACTTAGAGCCAGTACTCGAAAGATACAGTTAAGATCGGTTCCCTTGTGATAACCATTTGTATCCTGATTTCATGTCTGGTAGCGTTACCCTTAAGCGCTCATTAAACCTCACCAACACAACACATTACGATCCTAGCGAAGACCTTTACACTTTTTACGAGATATGAGTCCCACGTTGTTAGTTATGAGTCTTATTGTTTGATCGATTATAATCGACATTTTTTATTTGAGTACAAAAACTGACAAGTTTGGGTTTCATTCATTGCTATTGAGAGAAGAATTATAAAGAAGTAACATTGTGACAACCTGAAATCGTACGGACTACACTGATCTGGATTTTGCCTTTTATATAAGTGATTTTGGCTTTCAGACAAAATTGATTAAATAATACAACATATGTTTCCAAATATTCACACTCCAGCTCTAGTTTTGCATAGAGCAGACCCACCAAATAGATATTTCGTTAGATATTTATTAAGTGTTGTTGCATATTGAATGCAGTCTTTCAGTTTATCTGATCCGCTTTATTACACAAAGCCTTAAAGGAAGGCCTTAGCTCCGCTTCGCTAGTTTAAATGGCAACATGTGTAGTACGTTGAACACAAATTCAAATCGGGAGCAACTCGAAGTTGGCAAAGCTGGAAGACACCCCTGCCCAGCTCCCTGGTATTTCTTAGTACCGTAAGTTGTCAAAACTGAGTTAAAGTTGGAGTTCATTTTGCTAAAGGTATGCCACGGTTTTTAGTTAGTTTGTCTCGACTGTCTAAAAGGAAACAAGGCAATATATTCCGTTCTATTCCTTCCCGTTAAATGTTCACGTTTCGTCAAACATAGATGCTTAATTGCCAAGTGAAGTCCTCGATAGTTTATTTGACTAAATGTGAATAGCAAATGCTTCGCAGAAATGTAGTACCATTCAAAATGACTTTACCGCCATTTTGAGGAAAAGAATGATCCATTCGTGAAGTTTCGACCTACCGTATCTTAGTCATGCGAAAGAATGTGACTTAATGTGACTATCGCCGTACTTACACGATTGCCGCATGCTGGTACTTGTCATTTTGTGCGTCAACAATTTATGGCTGTTAGTATCAGAAATACAGACCATCAAAGTCCGTAGGTACAGACATCTAGTCGAGCACGTATTAAATGGATTTTAGAAGCAAATTTGGTAAACTAACTGAGAAATGTCAATAGACCGGAATACAGGAGGAGTTTGCAAACACTCATTGGTAAAGTTCACTTTGCCTTTCACACTAAAGTCCACGCGTATGATCTGTATTACACGACGTGCGATAAACAGAGTAGAATTTATGACTGATGAAGCCAAGAAAGCCATCTGATCAGCCGTACTATTTTTTTTATTTTGCAATAGTTTGATTATATGTCAAAATATCGCCATGAAAATTTGCGACATTGCACTAAAACATACAGTATGTTTTAGCGCAATGTCGCAAATTTAAAGGCGATTTTCAAGTTTTGTACCACAAAAAGATTGTTCAAGTATATCAAAATATGTAAACTTACCATGATTTTCAGTTCAGCATTTAAAACAGTCCTGAGTTAATTTTGAGAGACTTATTGCTTATGGTCTTATAGACATAACCTTTGCTTGTGTATTGTAAAAGATTTTGCTAGCATTTTTGTATATTACTCTTTGATTTTAAAAATCTTCACTAACTCAAGTAGACAGCTGGGCTCTGGAATCAGAAGAGATACCCTTGTCAAGTGATATCAGGCACGATACATTTTTTATAGGAACAATTATATACGAACACCGGCCTGGATTTGGCCAAAATTTAAGAACAGACTGACTAAACAGCAATTGCCAATTAAGCACACAAATGACAGCAAAAAGCATGATTCGGAAGCATTATAGGATTAAGAGCAAGTTGAGAACATTTCAGCCTGAATATGGAAGAAAATTTGAGAACAGCCAGCTTTAATCGAAAGTTACTGGTTCTTATGAAATACGTCTCGATACATGCTAGTCGTATGCGCTAACGTTAGGTATTGCCAATAACCCGTATCCTTGCATTTTTTTCTCGTAACGTTAACCGAGATATGTTCGTCATGCTTCCTTGTTATTTTGTAATGTCTGTTCTTCAAATGTTTGTTTCTCTTGCTTCTAGATTGCTGAATCTCGTAGAACAGTATAAAGGCTACTACCAAGATTACTTTTGTCAAGGATGGTGCTCAACGTCTCTTTCGTTTTTGCAAGAACTTCTGTCGTCGCTTCATCCGTCTTCGTCACAGATAACGGACCTAAGTAGAGGTATAAAGACAATCTAGCAAGAAGACGGAAGCTACCACGTCATGCAATCAACTTCTGATAGACAATTTTGGCAATCGCATTCACAACTGATTAGATTATCCACTGATCTAAGTCACTTGCACAAATAGTTTCCGCCGTGCCGTTAAATTTTTACAACTTCTGATTAAAATGCCTATCTGCATAAACAAAATAGGGGTCTTTTGTCGATTCTGCTGTCAGGAGACATATGTGACTGATTGTCACACGAGAAAATTCCTCAGCCCCAATGTCATATTGTGTCGTAGCTGGGATTGGAACATGATATTGGCAACCGATTTGTATGAAGTCGTAAGCGCTTTAGTTTTCGTGTACAAATTAGGACTTCCTGTGTGATTATTGGCTGTTGTTAGTGCGTCTTGGAAATATATGCATGAATGGATGGTTGTTGTGCCGACCGTTTTCGTAATCCCAACCTTGAAGAAGAAGACAGTCCACAGAAGTCGACTTATGCTTCGATAATTGCCTCGATATTTATTTCAGGTATCCCTTGGTCAACCGTTCGATCTCGCCATCCAGCAGAGGCCGTACCCGTTTTGCCAACCCCTTTAAAGAGGAAGGCTAAGTGAACCAAAGGATACAGTCCAGCGTTGGCTTTTTGATCATGAAAGTGGTAGTATTTCCATAAAAGTTAGCACTTGGATTGGAAAACGCAACCTGCCGAATAGGAATGTTCGTTCTACTACAGCTACTCCTTGGCTGCTACCATATCTACTTGTTAGAATTATGGTACGAATTATGCAGTCGCGTGCAGTTATAATTGGGGTAATCGTAAGACTCACATCTCGAGTGAAAGGGTTCAAGGGCTTAAAATCCTGTGTCAGTTTTTTACCAGTATTACCATTCGCATTTTGAATTACAAACGTTCAGTCTGGCAGTCCATCAGTAAATATTAGAGGTATCACTTGGCAACTTTGCTCAAGCAGCTGTCACACCATTGGGGGTATTCTTCTTGCTTATTTTACTAGAAACTATTCATTCGGTGTTTGAAGACAGGTGTTACGGATTAAGCGTATGTTAGTCATTGATTAGGCAACAAGAAAGAAAGATGTTTTTGATAATGATTATACGAATTTGTTTTGGATTTATATTCTACATGAACTCGATGTAGTTTGATGTGTTGTTCCGCCTAGGCCGTAGATTTTGCGTTGAAATTGACATTTTACACGACCGCAGTTAGAATACGGTAGATGTTAGACTTTGGAGCGAGTTGTTATCTGCCCTGCATTTCGTTGACTGCCTCAATGTGCCTCTTTGTATGACGTACACTTCGAACGTCAGCTTTACCTTTGGGTTGTTTTTTTTTTTGGGGGGGGGGTTCGTCGTGTTTTGGGTCCATATAACAATATCCCTTTACCTTTAGTAGGAGAAAACATTGATATTTTGAAAATCACATTTAAAAGACACTGCGAAACATAGTGAAAAGCTTAATAATGGAAAATTGTAAACAGGAAATTTTGTAGCCAGAGTTGTGATCGAACCTAGCCAAACCGAACATACCCACCAATCAGGGGTAAAAGCCGCGGAGAAAGCACGTTTAACAGGGTTTGCACTACCCATAGACTGCTCAATTCCTATTTTAAGAATACGCGTTTAATGCAATTAATTATGATAATTTCACAGTTTCAGTAATTCAGACCGTGAATAGATTGTTGAATACAGAGATTTCGTTTTGGCATATCTTTCCATGCGCCGTGTTTATCATCCCTTCGTTGTTACCTGGCCTGGCACAAGATTTAATACCAGCTTTGAGTTGATTTCCACTTTCTGGGTTGTGAAAATAGGACTTGCCAACCAAACGGTTTGTTGACCGTAGTTTTCAGGTTTCAGATTGTCGACTAAAACAAACTATAAAGGGAGGTTTTCATAAGATGAATTTACTTACGATGAACTACGTGAGTTCTAAGTACTTAAGTTTTAAAGTGTATAGCTTTTTTTTCAGTAAACGCAACCTTACTGTAACCTGTGTACACGTATTACGTAGGTTGTCGATATTTAATCTAAAACTCGCATTTCACTTAATGTGTATAAATTAGTTTCTTTTATAAGTGAAAATGCGATGTTAGATAATAATTTGATAGCTCCTTTTTCAGACTTGGCGAAGTTGAACCTCGGCCAGAAATTTACTATCTGGGAATCTAAATATCCTTGCAGTAAAATATCAAGCCTTCCTGCGGTAAGAATTGAAACTGCTCACCACGTGTTCGTTTTTACATTAATTTTGGGCGTTCTCATTGTCGAATTGAATGATCAAATGCTGATGTCTTTGGGGTCGTAAAAACTCATTTCTCATACCACATGGGTCAAGCCACATCTGAGACAACCTTAAACGTACTCGACATACCGTCCGTCGAAAGAAAGAAATTGAATGACAAGAGCTACATTTACTGTATCTATTTGTGCATGGTCACGCCCACACTCAGTGCGTTAGTAACGTTTTTTAACCGCGGGAGAGTATTTGGAGATACGACTTCTGATACGCGTAGAGTTTATCAGGTGGTGTAAATTTTTCTGAGCCGACATTGCTTAACACGTCGAAAATGGACAATGGTAGTTATGGAAGTCCAAACGGGCACCGGTTGTGGTCTGTCTGAGGTGATCTTATTGAATGTACAATCAAAGGCCATATTATGGAAACTTGATAGCAAAGTAGCTAACATATTCAAACCACTGAGGTCAAAGATTTGGCCATAGCTCATGCGGTCATGGACAAACGTGCAGTAGTTATGCTTTTGATTACCCGACAATGTACATGAGGCATTATTAGTTAAATCGAACTTCAAGTGAAGGACTGAAAGTATATTTCGGAAATAGCATACATTGAACTTAAGTTGAGATCGATTTAGACGGAATTGTCGTCAATCAAGATGTCAGTGAGTGCTGTGGGCCACATGAATGTAGGCTCCGAACACGATTGTAAGAGCAGAAAATGCTCATATTTCACCTTCAGCATCCGTCGACCACAACACATTTGAGTCTGTCAAAGAAGCTTCTAGAACCCTATTACTGTCACAAACGGGCAGGAAACTAATGTTTGGTTGCTCGATCTACACAAAATAATCATTATCATACCTACAATAACAAGATGAATTCAAATAGTCTTCAATAGAATTTTTTTGCTTGAAATGATGTGACATTACGAGTATATGAAGGTACGAATAGGGTAGGATAGAGAAATAGGATGTAGGGACTTGGGGTACTAGAGAACCCTAAATTTTCACAGGTAGTTAATGGTTTCTTTTCATCTCGAGTAGTGCTTCTGTATGTTTGCCTTACTTTGATTCAGATGCATGAAGTCTGACATTCACGACGATGATAATAATGGCAACGATGATGATGAAGATGAGGAGGGGAAGAACGAAGATAAAATCCCACAAAGAAATTAAGAATTGGCAGCTTCTCCAAGGAATGTATAATGAATGTGAATTTTTTTAGGTTGCCAGATACAACGGACCTGGGCAGAAAAGTCTGGACAGAATTGTTGGGGTAGAGACGATATTGTTCTCATCGTCAAAGGAAAGTTTATAGTTTCATTAAAAGTCAAAGTTCTCTCCCACCTCCAACACTATTTGGTGTATTAGAGCGACGCTCATCTCCGTTTCTTTAGCCTTTGGGCCACACAGCTGTGCAATTACATTGAATGCTACAGTAGGGGACAGGGCCACTGGTAGGACTTCCATAATCTATCCCTTAAGTCCTGAGTGCTAAGCACGGATGCATTATGTACCATTTTTGAAAGTCTTTGGTATGACCCGATCTTGGATTCGAACCCACAGCCTCCCGCATGCTAAGCGAGCACTCTGCCACTAAGCCACTGCTGCGGTTAGTTTCATCAAAGTAACAGATGTATTAGAGCTTTATGAAAATTCAATTTTTTGCTAAGTCAAGCTGTAAGTTGACGTGTGCTAATATTCCCCTAAACCGAGCAAATATTGATTTTTTTTATCAAAATATTACTAACTAAACTTTTACTAGTGTTCAAAAGAGGACCTATGACAACTTTTGCAAAGTTAAGAAAAGTACTATTAGCGACAAGCGATTTTCGATATTATCTTTATTCGATAAATACCCCCAAACTAAAATGAAAGCCAGATTGTTAGATGTTTTGTTGACAAAATAGCTTATCAGAAGTAAATATCTCTCAGACGTTTTACAAAGAAACTTTCATCGTCGCTAATTGAGTCGATTTTGCCTTTACACATGTGCAAGCTTGTCAGCGTGTTAAGTACTTGTACTGAAATAAATTATCTTGGCTATGTTTGATATTTCTGTCGCTGGAGATGAAATGGTGGATATTGTTGAATATTATGTCTCAGTAGCAACTAAACAGTGCAATAGAAGATATATTATATGCAATCTGTCTTATAATAACATAGATACTAATTCATTTTTCACCACATTGATGACAATATCAGACTTCTTGTGATCACTTTCTTGACTTGTAACAAAATCAGCTACTTATGTATACATAGATTACAATTCCAGAATGTATTTAATAGTATTGAATGAGCACTAACCTTTACAACCATGATGACTCAGCAATAGGTCATAATGACTCAGCATAATCAATCATGACCCTTAAATTTAGAAAGTTCTAGTCTATTTAGCACTATCACTCTGTTTACCTTTTATGATTGTTGATTCATTCATTCGCACTCGTGACTTACCAACTATTTCAAAAGATATTGCATTTATAGCTGAATTTACAGAATTTTCAGACACCAACATCATTATAATAAATGATGACTCGTTCTTGTCCCGATTGGAAGTGTGTATCAGGCAGCATTTCTTGGAACTTAGAAAAATCAATTTCCAGCGTAAAATGGTTACTACATTATAATACAAATCTCTTTAGGTGTCCAATCATTGTTTATCCCTAACTTTTGTGTTATAAAATATCCCAAAGCTCTGAAAATGTTGAGATGCTTGAAAAATCCGTCGAGTCCTAGTTTTGTTATGGATGAGTGAACTACTATTCAATCCCAGATATTGTGCAATCCTTGCCACCAAGGACTGATTTGTCAAAATTCATCGTAAGCAGGTGCTTAGTACACGGAGGTTTTACTTTCATGTCTTTCAACATCCTACAAAATTATCATATTTCGTTAGTTTGTGTAACAATTTAGTGTAAAAATCAGGGCAGTTTTAGTCTTTCTTCGGAAAGTAATAAGATACCTTGTTCCACGCACGTCGTGCCACAGTATGCATTGTTAATTACGTGTTGATCCTAAGATAGTGACATGGAACTGCTAGATTCTCTAGCGACAAATGGGTAAGAGGAAGTGGTCATTTCAGATGATAATGATGATGATGATAGTGATGATGATGGTGATGATGATGATGACTATGATAGAGATGATTATGACAGAAATGGTTATGATATAAATGAGGTCACTCCGACCACCAGCTTGATGCGCTGTCACGATGTTGTTAGGTGGGTGAGAGACATAGAAGTGTTCCTCGTCCAGTGGTCTATGACAGTGGTCCCCAATCTTTTTGTGTGCCAAGGACCGGTTTCAAAGTTTAAGAACTTTCCTGAGGACCGGTGCATGGATAAGTGGCAGATTTACAAATTAAAACTTAAACATCAGGTCTGTAAGTCGTTATATTCGAACTAGTTTATGTTCTTACAACAGCCAGATTTCAAAACGAAGCGGAAATGAGACCGAAAATAAGTGCCAAAAAATAATGCTCTCATCTGACAGCCCAGTAGGAATTCTTTACGGTCCGGTGCTGGTCCGCGGCCCGGTGGTTGGGGACCCCTGGTCTACGATAGCGAGTGAATTTGCAAGCCTAAGTAGTAAAGTTGCACATGCACTGAAAAAGCAATCACACCAGAGGACACTTGAAAAGTATTTCTTGCCACAATAAAACTACAGAATACAAAATATTACAAAAACGTATAAACTGCAGAACTACAAATCTGTCAATAAAATTGCATGATTGCTGTTGATTAAAAAAAATTATAATTTTTCAACCAATAACTCATCCCGATATTACGGACTCTCGTTATTGTGGAGGCAATATTTTGGTCCCGATGGTGCCCGTAATACCGAGAGTTGACTGTAATCAGAATTTCCACTGTTGCATACACACGACATCTGACATCTTGTGGTCATAAATGGTTTTTGACCCAGCACAAGAAGATCGAATTGGCTGCATTTGTTTCTTTACGTCTATTTGCACTTTGACAGAATTAGCAAATACACATACGATTAGATCTTATTGCCTTGACATAAAATGGTGTTGTTAGCATAGACTGCACATCGACTGGGATTAAGCCAGATAATCAAGCAAATCCTAGACTTTACTCTTACATTCCAAGATATGGTTTTGTCTTCTGTTAGGTATAAGGTTTGTTTTAAAGGCTGTGATAAAAGTAGGTTTATAGTGCAGTCTTGCAGTCATAAATATTTTGTCTTTTGTGTTCTTATTTTTCAATCGATTAACTAACCAAAAAATGTGGAGGTCTACAAGAATATCCCAGAGGTGTTTGAGGACCGCAAGAAACAAAATTATAACTTTATTGACCTTTTTAATGATAGATCCGCGAATTTTCGACCTATACGGCCTTAGTCATGCGCATAGAAATAATAGCCTATTATTTCTATGGTCATGCGTCATTAGTTATCTTCTTCATTATGGTGTTAAAGTTACAATCCAGGCATTTAGAAGGCGTACCTTGCACATGCATGCATTGTGGGTCACACGAGAAAACTGAGTAAATAATTGAAAAGTCTGAACTGGTAGCGTGGGAGAGGTACGAGGGAGCACTTGTTCAAGTTGCATCAGACTCGCAAACATAGGGATGGCCAACTTTAATTGGACACTAAAGCTATCCGTCTAACAAAAAACCACGTGTCTAGCGTTGTACTACGGTCCAGTTGTTTAACTGGTTGCTCTACGTATCTCGCTTGTTGATTGGTCAATTTTTTTGCCTTTTTGTGTTTATTCGGCAACAGGAACTTTGGCTTGCTGATTGCGAAAAGGCAACAAGCGTCGTGTTTGTAGCGTATCGTTGTCGATCACTTAACCTAGAAAGGTAACTGAAAGGAAGATCGGCCTAGTGGTTCATAACTGACAAAATGTCTGCCACGGTAGTCCTGGACTCCAAGACTAGTGATGATACAAAAGTCGTCATTCGACCTGATTTGAAAAGGAATGGCAACTATAAACCATCAGAGGAAGAAATTTCGGCATGTGCTCCATGTCGAATGATTGCAGTTGTTTTATTCTGCCTTGGTCTGATTGGAATGCTCGTCGCAGCTATTGTTATTATTGCAATATCTCCGAAATGTGTTCCGAAAACCGCCCCTGTACCACTAGCTTGGTGGAAGAAGGATCAGTATTACCAGATTCACGTGCCTTCATTTCAGGATTCCAACAAAGATGGCTATGGTGATGTGAATGGCTTGTCTAAACGTGTTCATTTCTTGAAAGAAATTGGCGCGAAAAACGTCATTTTGTCTGGTGTGATCAGTTCAAGAGGTTTCAAATCAACAAATAGCATTGTTGGCAGTTTATCTGACTTCAAGAAAGTAGTAGCTTCGTTGAAATCAAACGACATCAAGGTGTTGTTATCATTCAATCCAACTTTCACTTCTGCAGATCACCCTTGGTTTAATTCAAGTCGTCTATCAACCTCAAACAAAATGCGAGGATACTACATATGGCAAAGTACGGTTGCAAACAATTGGAAAAATAAAAATAACAATGCTGCTTGGGAGCAAGATAGTATTAGTAAGGAGTTTTATTTCAGTTTCTACGGCAAGGACAGCCCTATGCTGAATTTCCGAAATGGAAAAGTACGAGATGCGATGAAAAGTGTTCTTGAGTTTTGGATGAAAGAGGTTGGCGTTAGTGGCTTCTACTTGAATGCTGTAGAACGGTTAACAGTCGATGATAAATTAAGAGATTCAACCCTGAAAGTTGATTATACAAAAGGTAATAGTTGCTCATGTTTTTACACGAATACTTGACATACACGTTATTGAAGATTTTTCATTCAGTGCCATTCATTCACTCCTTCGCTGCAGCTGTAAGTGGTATGCAATTATCTGGTCATCTATTCTTATTCATGTTGGCGTTGTTAATTTTTCATGAGTGAAACGCAAATTGAATTAGGGATTTTGGATAAACTATTAAATTTAGCAGTTCAGTCAGACCAATTTTCGTAAACGGTACACGTTAATGCGTACTTATAGGTTTTATTGTTAAGGTAACGAGTTTTTTTAACATTGTTTTATAGGGACGTACTGCGCCGAGGGTAACGTGATCATGGTCTCGTGTTATAAATTACACATAAAATTCGACTGTTGAGTAGTATGTGTATTAGTACATTAACTACATCGCATCTATTTCTTAGACTGATAGTCCGCGTTCACTCTCCAGAGTAGAGTTGGTATTAATTGCAATCACACTACATACTTTGATTTCTGTCAAGACCTCAATTGTCCATATTCCATATAGTGCGGCAAGAGCAGTTTGCCAGAGCAGATCTTGCCACTCTTAAGTCGAGTCGCTCTTAATTGCATTTAGTTTGGCACATGAGAAGTTTAATGTTTGAACTGGGCCTTATTTGAGGAACTTATTAAAATCGTAAGTTATAGTGAGCATTTATTCAAACATTACAACATAGATTCACAATTATCACAAAAACTCGTCAGTTGCATTGTATTGTCTCTATCCTCAGTCAATGCATGTAGTTTTTATTGATGAAGAAATATATATATATGTACATTCTAATTTTGAAAAATGTTTTACTATTGTTATATATATATTATACATGTTGTCATCTATATATTTTCAATAGACCAAGCTGAAAGCCATAAGATCTTGAACGAATGGAACAAACTAGCTACAGATCACAGTGCTGTTCTGATTGGCTCACCTGATTCAGTGACTCCTGAATCTTACTATGGAACATCATCAGCTAAAGAACTTCATGTTGTTTTCAACAGCTATTTTGCATCAGTGAGGACCCCACTTACAACTGCGACAAATATCAACAAGACCTTGAATACTTATATAAGTGGAGTTCCTGCATTTGGATGGCCTGGATGGACTCTTGGAGCTGACATGAACTCAAGGATTGGGACTCGCTTCACTGAAAGGGAAGCAAAATTGTTAAATGTCATGTTAATGACACTACCAGGATCAGTTGCTCCTTTTTATGGCAATGAATTGCTGTTGAAAGATGTTGGAAGTGAAAGTGTTAGTATTATGCAGTGGAGTGACAAGACAAGTGCTGGTAAGTAGGAAAGTCCTTATGTTTAACTTATCTGCTGTGTTAATGGCTTTGACTTTGTCAAGTGCTCTGCCGTTGTTAAATCCAATAATAATGGATTTATGAGGTTATGATATCCTCCTTCCACTGTTATGATGATAATAGCAACACATTATTTTTTAGTTTAGAGATTTGGATTTGTCTGGAATTTTTTTCGGAGGTTTATTTTTGTTACTTTTATAATGAAATTTTCTGGAGGCTTGACTATACAGTATGAGTTTGACTGACGAATTTTATATGACTACAATGTAATGCTTCACAAATAAATGGAGATAAGACACCATTATTATTTAAAAATGTGAAACTGAGTGGTGATTTCCCTCATGCTTGTTTATGCTTGTGATGTAAACAGAGTAGTAGACTGGCAATTTTTATTTATGTTGTGTTGAAATCAGAAAGGAATCAAGGTGTTCATGTTTATTAAATAGGCTTGCGTTGTGAAAGAAAAAAATATAAAGGCATCTGCATCAATTCTGAACTGATCATTCCATCATGTTTGGAAACTATATAATGAATTTACCATTTGTAATGAATTTAATGTTTGTCGTCTATTAGTGTTTTTTTAATATACTCAATATGTTTTGACGTATTGAGCCTTGTTCAATGATAATATACTACTGTTCACAGTACGTATACACACATACGTACGTACAGACATACATACTTACATCCATCCATACATACTTACTTGCACACATACATATGCTCATACATCCATACATACTTACTTGCACACATACATATGCTCATACATCCATACATGCTTACATGCATACATACACACATACTTACATGCAGGCATACATACGTACACATGTGTGACTTACATACACATGTGTGTTCTTCATGATATTACTGAATTAGTGTTTGCATTTCAGTGACATATAATGATCCTTGTTCTTTCATATTGAAGGATTTAGCAATGCTACTAGTCCATGGCTTGCTGTTGCAGCAGATTACAAGACAAATAATGTTCAAGTTAAAAGCACAGTCAATAGTACCTTCACTATCTTCCGTACATTATCAAAATTACGTGGAAAAGAATTGTCCTTGGCAGGCCCACAGTTTGAAGTGCTATATGCAGCAAGCAGTTCATTGGTATATTATCGCTCATACAAAGGATTTAAGAGCTATGTTGTAGCCTTAAATTTTGGTACCTCTGCTACAACTGGAGTTAGCTTAGCTCACGATGCAATGACTCTGGAGAAAGGACTTGTAATTGTTGACACAGAGTTTTTGTTAACTGGTAAAGAAAAGGACTTGAAATCTTTACAGTTAGGAGCTGGACAAGGACTTGTTATTGAAGTTACAAAGCAAAAATAATATCTGAAATGCAATTTTATTATTATGAGAATAGTTTGTGCTTCTAGGTACTTGTCTAAATCGGAGACTTGTACTTGTTTTTCACAATGCCACGTATGCAATAATTGTATTTAGGGGTGAGGTTATCCATGCTCTCAGGATGTCTAGATATTTTTGTGTCGTTGCATTAACTTTGTAGTCAGTAATTTATTAATTTTCTTGTGTGGTAAGCTGTCCTTCAATAGATTTTGGCAGTTACCATGTAGACAATGTATTTATTATTTTAAACCTGCACCAATCAGTGTTTTGGTCATGTTAGTATAACATCTTGTATTAGATAACTGGTGTATGGTTATTTTATTAGTCTTATAGCTGTGAGGTGTTTATTGTGATATGGTCACTAATTGTTGGTCCACAGTATTTCTTACACACAGAGCACAACAATAATCAGTTACTTGCGGACACTTGGAGACCAGGAAGATACTCAAAAATTTTAAAGGAAGTGATATGTCTGGAAGTGAGTAGCTAATGTATTGTAACTCAAATGTTTAAAGAACTATGTATCACAGCAATATTCAACAGTTTATTAATGACCATTAAGTCAACAATCATAGAGACACCTAGGCATTTACAACCAATGTCACCTTTTTTTTTCATTGAACATCCATTCAGCTGTTGCATTATTAGTGAGAAAAGTCCTTAAAAATGTTGATAATTTTTCCACACTACTGTAAAAATTAAGTACTATATCCTTTTCAGATTTGATCTCAATCACTGCTTATCCAATTTAAGATAACAGCAACCCAGATGCCAGTAGAATTTCCTGGTGTTTCTCTTCAAATAAAGATCCTTGAAGGTTGCCAATATTCCTACAGAGGACCAGTGACACCACATCAAGGATATGAATTGTGAGATACTATACAGGAATTTCATGGCAAGAAGGCCCTGTGTAATTGTTGTCCACTTGTTGTCCTATTGTTCTCTTGAATTGCCTTACACTACCTGTTCATTTTGACCTTCTCGTGATGAAAGCAAAATGTTATTAACCTACCTGATGACATTTTATGGCATAAACCAGCAAAATTATGATTAGTTTGATTTGGGTGCTGCATTTTTCTGAAAACTTACCACAGTTTTGACTGATCCCCTCACTTAACTGATTGTGATGGTAAAGGTCTGTGGGACCTACAAAGTAAGTAACATTTTGCGCTACATAATTCTTTGGTTAATCGTGTGAATTCTCATTACCCATGTTTCCAAGGCATATGAAAGGCATGAACTCATGAATTCAGTTATTCCATTAGCCAATGCAATGGTATATGTGTAGCAATAAGTGTAGCAATAATATTGTAATGTGTAAACCTGTAATGTGTTTCATGAAACTGAGATAAAACTGATGTCACAGTGCTATGTAATTATTCATTTGTAGGAATTAGTCAGTGTTCAATGATGTTCAAACTTGTGATCAGAACATGTAAGTCCATGATACAGTTTGAAGCTTTTTTATTATTTTGTGTGTGAGTGGTTGATAAGGTGTTGTAAAAGACATGAATGATAGCTTATGCTTAGGCTAATGTAATGACCTTATTGTGTAACGCTTTATGTGTTGTTAAATTTTTGCATATATATTGTTAGATGTATTATTGTTTGTTTGAAAGAAGACTGTCTTACCTGAAGAAATATTAAGTTTCTCCCTGGATCACATTATTTGCTTAATGTAAGGTAATTGACATGTATTTGTACCAGTTTTGTCAAACAATTACCCTTCCTGATGTCTTATTGTCTTATGTTTGTACACCAAATTTTTTAGAGTATTTTTCACCCTTTGAGCTGCTAGAATGTGGAACATCTTTTTAATATCAGTCCCTCTTAAGTACTGACTACTTGCTGTGGTGTGTCTAAACTGCCACTGTAAAATGAAAGGCTTTGTCTTAGACCCATAATGTTACTATTTGTCTGAGCCAGTCTTGAGTGTTATAATTTATCATGTTGTACAGTTGACTTTGGATGATGTAATTAATTTCCTATCAGTGTAGTAGAGTATAGGATATTTTCCTGAGAATAACTGCTTCTATAATAGGTTTTTTCATTACTTGTACTTCAAGTTCTAAACATTGGTGTTTTAGATAGTGCATAAAACCTGTTTATTTTTATCATTACAACCCATTTGGCTAACCTATGTTCATATTGGCACTTCTTTGGATTTCACATTTGCTTTCAGTACTCTCTGTGGCAAAGATGTGGTAAAATGTCATTCAAAATTGAGAAAAATAAAACTATTGTATGCCCTCATGTTCTTCATTTAAGCCAGTCATCACCAACTTCTGTAGTCTTGGTACCCGCTTTTGATGTAGATTATCTGTTGGTACCCTTTTGTCCTATTAGCCAAAATGAAGAAACACCATTTATGTCAAGCGTTATCTGTATATTAACAGCACATGTAATCTTGTGTAGCAAATTTTGTGCCCAAGTTAGTTCAGTCAATTGGAAAACTGCTGTTACATAGCATAAACTTCTTCTTTTCAACATGTTTTAATTTCAACAGACAAATTCTACTGTCTCCCTGGACGTGTGGTGGGTTTTTAAATTCATTTTTTATGGACACCATTGCTGAATTCACTGTCTTTTTAACTTAAAGCTGGTAACAAATGTAAGCAAAGTACTTAGGGCTTCTGTAATTATACTTTGGTAAGCATCAGGGATCAGATCATTTTCCCGAAATTTGTTCCCTTTTGTTGATTGATAGAATTGTTCAAGGGGGTTGTTTGAAAAGTGGTAATCAAGTCCTTTAACAACATCTGTATTAATATGCCTAAATTGCAAAGAGATGATTTTGTATCCTGATTTCGAAATATCCATCAAATCATTTGGCTAAATGTTCAAAATGGCTGCTGATGGAGGGGGATACATGATCAGATTTGTGTGCCTTTCTATGAGGAACTTTCTCCAAAAAGCTGCCCAATGTAATGCCACATTCATTTCCGCCACATTTAACAGGCGGATCAAAAGTGCTTAATTGGGTTGCGAGTAAAAGGGACTAATATTGTAGAGGGTAAGAGGATTTTTTATCCCTAAAACTTTACATTTAGGGGGATAAGTTTGAAAACAATTTTACTTATAATCTGTCAGACGCAACTGTTGCAACTCTATGGGTCTGCCCCTGAGTACCTTGCAATAGCATTGCTTCGTCTTTACTTGCTATTGATTAATTACCTTTATTATATACCCACAATTTCATGACGTCTATCCACATTTCGTAGTTTCGTTGTTGGGGCCTTGTACTGGTATCTAAACGTATAGTACATTCATGTCTAAAAGCTAAAATTTATTACGTGCCTCCTCGTCGTGAATATTTAGACATGGAAGATAAAACTGATTGCGGGATGTCTCATTTGGCGCAGATCACAATTCAATTGCAAAAACGAAAGGACGGTGATCGGTAACAAGTGCATTATGTATAATTGACGTCTAAACCTTTGAAGTATCAATGCTATGCAAACCTTCAGTTGATCTGTAGCCGACGGCTGATGCAAGGAATTCAGAATTCAATTTCTCTTTTACGTCAACAACCGTCACCAGAAAGAAAGAACTTAGTACAAATTGACATGAGAAATATTGAATAAAGTAAAATGATGTCACCTGCTTAACGCGATAAAGTACTACTGTATATGCTAGGAAGATCGACGACAGATGGGAAGTGCTCTCTGGCTGACTTTGAGATAGTTGATTACTATTCCCTCTATCTCGATATAATTCGGAATATCGTGTTAAGAAAGGGTTTCGGTTGCACGAACTGCACTGCATCACAGTTATGTTCCAACTTGATTTGTGTTCTACAACGTTAGTAAATTCTGTTTTCAAAATACTCACGAGCCAGTTCCATGTTGTTTTGGGCTGGATTTATAAAAACTGCTCTGGAAACTGCAGTTTCCGATAGAACTTAAAGAGCATCTTTTGAGTTGGAAACAAAGAGAAGTCGAGATTTGTTTTGTAACTTTATATAGAAAAAAGTTCTACAATAACCTGAGAAAATAAAGTCCATTTATACTCTATTATTTATTCTGATATCAAAGAAGCTGTGGGGTCATTAGCTCAAACTGCGGATCCAGCACTGAGGTATCGACAGCAAGAATCACTTAGTTTTGGTCCTCTATACATCGCCTACGCTTCTTAAGCGGTAGAGTTCCTCTGTAAGTGCCACTTGTTAATGTCGATATTGACTGCTTTGAGTCCATCCATGTTTGCCACCACAAGCAGTTCCGTTACTTTCTCAAGTGCCCCTTCGAGCTTCAATCACCAGCTGCATGGCCTCGTAGAGAGACAAGAAGAATCTGTACAAGGATGTGTGGACTAGTTTCGGGTCAATATGTTTGCGTGTGTCAACTATAATTTCAAGATACTCCACCTTTCCGTTGTTCTTCCAAGATATCTGCGTCGGATTAAAACAGTACTTGTTTCAATTTTTCTGTTTCTTTACGTCCACATTTGTTACTGCCGTACAGCTTATACTACAAAAGATTGAAAGAAAACGCCAATTTACGTTGCTTTTGTCAGAAAAGCTGTTTGCCTTTACTTTTAGCTCCAGACATCTCCTCCAACCTCTTGCACACCAAATCGCTTTTATTAAAAACTGTCTTTGTTAGTCGTATTTAACAATATCAAGGTACTGAGTCTTATTGGTCTTAATGGTTTTCCTTTCAGAACTGCTATTCCTTCTACCAGATATAGAGAATAGTTTGAAATTAGCTGTTCGAAACCATTTCATCTCCCAAATAGCTCTCATTATTGAAGTATGCGGTAGGTTACCAAAAGCACTTTCAGTTGCATCTCCTGCAGAGATCAAGGGATGTTCAGTTTTCTGAGGAGTGATGATATGGAATGTAGAAACATTAAGTTCGGCTTTTTCTGGGAAATTTTGTGATAAATGTTTGGCATCTTTGTTCAATCTTCGTCACATGTGTTACATTAACGTCATAAATACACAAGGATCACATTAAAAAGGGATACAAGGCCTCCTGAAAGCAGCGGCATTTGAATTTTTTCGGAAATGAGCGCTTATCTATTGCTTTTAGATCATTCTCTGTCTACTACTCGGTCTCCTAAGCTTGTTCTTCTCTTTAAACGTACCTAGCAACAAGGAATTCTGGGTAGTATTTAAATGCGACAAATAAGAACAGTATGGTTATTTGTGTATTTTGCAGTATTAAGTGGTTTATACTGTTTATTGGTAGAGGATTATCACTGCACACGTCTGCCAAGTGGGCCAACGTTTTTCTGAAGGTGCTGCCTATGTAAAAGTTAAACAATGTTTTTCTTTAAAATTAATTTCATTATTGATGGAATCCAGCTGTGTAAACTTTCTATCTTCAGTATTATCTGTGATAATAATTATGTCAATCGAGCAAATTCTAGAATATTTTAATGCAGCAAATCATGGGTTTGCCTTTAACAATAGTAATTTTTATTTCACTTTGCTTGTATAATGAAAATCTGTAACAATCTACAATGAACTAACAGGATCACAGAAAAGACACAACAATTTTCATCTCACGATAGCATTGAAAATAGAATTTTTAATTGGTCTTATTTAGTTTATCTGTATTCAGATATCCAGAGTTATCAAATTAGTAGTTTTCTAGTTTTTCCTACACCATTGAACGACAAATGTTTCAACATGTTTTGAAGTGTTTTGTAATAATACACTGAAAGTACTATAAGGTCATTCCTAAATAGAAATAATCACAGGACTAACTATATGGAGATAATATTTGCCAATGGGTTACCTTTTTCATACATTTACTTCTATGAAATAGTCAATAATATCTGTTATGCACTGTTGCAGATTTCACTCCACTATGGTCTTTATGTTCAGCTTTACTATGCAATAATATGATCAAATATATTGTTAAACAAACTTTACTCTCTATGCTCTTAAAATGGGCCAAAACAGAACAGAGAACTTTTAACACAATTTCTGCTCTCAGAGTAACCAAATTTCAATCACGTCGATGTCTTCAATTAATGTTAATTGGAGTTCTAGACCTACTAATACATCCACCAAGAAGGTTATGTCTTTGCCGGTGTCTGTTTTAAGTAAATAATTCAAGAAGTTCTGAAGGCATCCCTCTCAAATTTTTACAGGATATTGGCATTCTGACCGACTTGAGCAGGCTTTATTTTAGTGACCAAAATCACATCCTAGCTTCTGGATCATTTTGACATAATTATCCTCATAAAACCACGAGAGATGTGGAAATCCTCGTGGGGAAATCCTATTCAGGTTATTTGAATATTCAGTAAACTGGAAATCCGATCTGAATTCACTGGCTTAAAGAAGGTTTACGCGCTCCGAGTGCTTGTAGCTTTTAATGTCTTGGAAAGCCTAATAAACCAGTTTGTAGTAGAGCAAAGTGATAAACCTATTTTTCATTTGCCACGATTGCAGTAATTTTTCTCCGCTATCGCTGGCTGCAGATAATACTGGAACTAAAATACTCGAGATTGAAGGATTGTAAAATCATATTAGTAGTAGTAGTAGTAGTATGAGTAGTGTGATGTAAAAAGTTTCCGCAACAATGGAAAAATGTGTTTGCAGGATCTTTATAATCGCTTCTGTATCTGGATTACAGATGTATGCTGGTAAGGTCTGGTATATAGATTACCTTGTTCTTAGGGTCGGACAGTTAATCCGTCCATCATTAAATCAACTAGTCAATGGTTATCCATCTCAGCGGATGATGATAATTCCTTTTTTTGTTGAGGATTGTTACCATCTATTTAATACATGCATCCTGAAATGACTATACAGGCCTATATGTCGTCCTTAATGCAGTGGCTTTAATTGTTACCATCTATTTAATATACGCATCCTGAAATGACTATACAGGCCTATACGTCGTCCTTAA
This sequence comes from Chironex yamaguchii, assembly GCA_024741275.1. Classification (NCBI taxonomy): domain Eukaryota; kingdom Metazoa; phylum Cnidaria; class Cubozoa; order Chirodropida; family Chirodropidae; genus Chironex; species Chironex yamaguchii. The sequence continues at coordinate 36,536 of JANTCA010069615.1, forward strand.
TTCAGTGGCTTTAATTTTTACCATCTATTTAATACATGCATCCTGAAATGACTATACAGGCCTATACGTCGTCCTTAATGCAGTGGCTTTAGTTGTTCATTTAGACAATATTGACCATTTGTATAGACAATCTGCATGATAGTAACTTCCAAATATGCAACATTGTGATTATGCCACCTATATGAATAGCAGATGTTCTGTGTAATTCTCTCTGTTGTACACTCGAGTAAGTAGTACTTTGGCCTGCTGTTCTTCAACCACTTTGGCCTGCTGTTCTTCAACCACTTCAACCACTACCGCAATTTAGTGGCAAAATATTCTGCTGTGGATTCATAGTCAATAAAATAAAAGTCCGCAGTAAATTATCACTTAACTGTTGCAAAAAACCTTGCATGGCTGTTTCACAATGAAAGTCAGGTCTGTTTAAGCCAATTTTCCTACCATGCAGCATGAATTGTTTGATATCGTCTGAACTGTTGATGATATTGAGACGAACCGACACTACTTTAGACGTGTCCAGGAGCATTTGGTTAGCGATAGGAACTCACATATATTTAAACATTTGAGGAGTT
>JANTCA010069627.1:0-10279 GCA_024741275.1 Chironex yamaguchii
TCTTCTCCCATTCCTCCTAATCTTCTCCCATTCCTCCTAATCTTCTCCCATTCCTCCTAATCTTCTCCCATTCCTCCTAATCTTCTCCCATTCCTCCCAATCTTCTCCCATTCCTCCTAATCTTCTCCCATTCCTCCTAATCTTCTCCTATTCCTCCTAATCTTCTCCCATTCCTAATAGATACCATGTAATACCCAGGGGTTGTGATAGATACGATGGTATACCCAGAATAAGTGCCTGTTTCGATAAATCGATGTACATAGAAAAGCAAGAAGCCATAAACGACTATTGTGTTTTTTAACTAATGTAAGTCTTAAGCAAGATTTGCGTGATTACCCTTTGCCTCTGTCAAGATATAAAGAATATTTCGACTGGCTCAATGTACACGTTAGGCATATATTCATGTAATATAGATAAATGTTGTTGTCCCTTAGAGAGGGCAAAACATGTTCCGGTGCTTTAAAGTCTGCCCTACGTATTAAAAACCGAAAGTTTGTTATCAGATCGATATGCGGAGCAGAAATGACGTGCTCTAAATTAATGTAAGATTTGCGTCTTAATTGGATCCACGTATTTTCTTATAAAAACACCGGTATCCCATGAAACTTTCCTTGTCCGCTAAAGCTTTTTAACAAAGAAGATATGAGAAGCAAATTCTTTTCTGTGGATCCAATTAGCTAGCTCCTTTAAACATGCGTCCGATGTAGATGGTCGCATTTTTCACACACGAAATGTGTGGGCAATTTCGGCCGTAACCCGTGAATGTTTGAGAATTTTCTTAATTGTTGCAGAGTTTTGAGGTATTATGGATGAGTTTCTTAGGTCTGAAGTAACGTGATCGGACATGCTTTCGTGTAAGCCACAGCTTTTCAGCAAAAATATGTGACTTGTAAGCGTATGCAATATTAGACAGATACCCAGTAGCAGGCCTAGATTGAATGACTAATACCGTTTCATCCGCAAAAGGCGACGAAGGCTATATATTTGCAGTAATGAGAAGTAAAATATGAGTTTGTTAGACCCAGTTTAGACGTCATATTTCAGTCGAGCTGCATTAAATTAACCAAAATCTAACACCAACTCAACAGAAGTGTGTCTCCAATTAAAGCGTCGCATTTTGCATCGCATCTCAACTGCATTCAGGAGTTGGTTTTGACTTTGGAGTGCAGACATATTGCACATGCACTTTTAGGGACCAAGACCTAAATCAGTTGAATCTGAATCGACCTAAATCCCATCGTCAAAAGCCAAGTCATACTCGTGTTAGATTATCGAACAGTCAGTGCATGATAAACTGAAGACAAATTTAACACAAGTTTGAAGGTTGGATTTAGACGATAAATTTGCATAACCTCGATTCTACATCAATCTAGAACTCAACACACCTTTTTTGTAAGACCTCTGTCTTTTTAGTCTGTAAGAATGGGCTGTTTGTACTAAAGGGCGAATCACAGTCATGGCAGTTGGGCCTTGTTACAAGTTGAGCGAGGTGATCTTACTGATTAGAACTCTGTAATTTAGTTGCTAGCAGCACATCAGTACCATCAGCATAATTAGTGGGTTTAAGCTGCAGTCTTTAATGCAATTTATCATCTCCCTTGCAACGATAAACAACTCAGAATCCTCTTGAAATACTTGTTGTATTATTAACATTGTTGATGTGGCGCGACATCAAAGTCTACTAACGGAACTTATATGGTTATATCGTTTTGGTCAGTTTCAAACTGATCGTTGTCCACATTTTAAAGTATTACCTCATACAAAGGAACATTCATTTAATTGTAATGCAAATCCTAGCATGTTAACTACTGATGTCTTATGGACTGATCCGGCAGCTGTCGCCGATTTTCTTGGTCTAGGAACTGACAATTCAGATAAGTTCATCAGCAGCTACAATAATAGTAATAACAACAACAATAATAATAATAATAATAGTAATAATAATACAAGTAACGGAACGGCTGTGTTTCGGCAACACAAGGTTGCTTATTGTCTACAGGTACATTGTTTGGTATTGTCCGCTGTGTTGTCATGGGATCAGAAAACATTTGCAAACAACTATCATTTGTAACTATAAAATCGTAAGCCAGGGTATAATTTAATGGCAGCGTATACAATGTCAAAGGTGTCGTGGACACCAGTCATTACTGGGCCATTAACACGAGTCAGAGCTTGTAAATAGGAGCAATAGATTGTAGATAGTACTTAATTGCTTTCTCGGGCGAACTTGTGAGTTCTACGTAAGACAAAGACTACTACTAGCAAATTGTTGCAAGTTGACATCTAACCTCTTCGACACTTGGACATGGAGGCGTTAAATGGAAGGTTCACTTTGGTGACAGGTTCTGGTATCATGGAAAAGTTCAGCACCAGACCCTCTTTTATCTGCGAAAGAATAATTTGTCAAGGTATATAATATTTGCTCCTGTTTCAAAGATTTTTATTTTGATTTATATTGACACCAGCTAGAAACATATCACTATTAACACTCTTTATACTTATACTACCACGACAAGAACTACTACTACCTCTATGGCTATTACTACTACTACTGCTGCTGCTGCTACTACTGCTACTACTAACTACTACTACTACTACTACTAACTACTACTACTAACTACTACTAGTACCACTACCACTACTACTACCACTACTACTACTACTACTACTACTACTACTACTACTACTACAACTACTACTACTACTACTACTACTACTATTACTACTACCACTGCTAATAGTACTACTATTACTATAAGTTGAGTTTACCTTATTACTACAACTACTGCTGCTACTGATACTGCTAAATACTACAGTACTACGCCTGTTTTCTGTCTCTGTCGTTGGCAGATTGTTTTAGAGGGATGGAACCCGACTGGTCTTAGTGAAAGTTTGGTAATTACCAAAGTGACAAAAGTTTTTCTGTATTTTGTTTGGCGATATTGGGTTCGTTAGCGCCGCGAATGTATTATGCGGAAAGTTCTACCGTCTACCCAAGCACTTGGCACTATTTATCAAGTTTATTGCTTAGCTGGTCCTTTTTTAAACCAAACTTGAGCACTGACATCTTGTGGGCCGGTCGTGGTTGAATTGGCCAGACAACGTATTAAAGAGATCAAACCGTTTACCGGCATATTGTAAAGCCTGGCAGATTTGAGTATAAGTAGATTAAACCTCCAATAATTCATGTTCGTGTCTCAGAATTTTGATCCTGTTTTCTATCTTTATTAATTAGTTTTCTCTCGTCCCTTGGTTTTCTTGGTAAGTTTTAGCGCTATAAAAGTAATATGCGTCGAGCCTTAAAAGACCATACAGAACGACACCCGTTTTAATCATCAGTATGTTTTATTTCTATGCACGATATCTTAAACCAGAGGCGAAATAGACAGCCAGATATTTAACCAAAAGTGACCACTCACTTAAACACACATAACATGGCAGTGGTTTTATTTTGATGATCTTAAAGGATATATAGCATGTATATTTAAGCAGTTAAAACTAGAGGAAATCTGTTTGAAGATCGCCATTTCCAACGTAAAACTAACAGCAACATACCCTGATATATTTTTTACCTAAGCCTACATTTACTCATGAATGTGTATCAAAAGTAAACGAATGGATAGGAACAGAAGTAAAGTTAAGGTTACGACCACCAAGGTGTCGAACCTGAGTCTCGCGACTGTAAATCTGACGCCATTCCTGCCGAGCTAAACAACTCAATAGGAAAGGACGAAACACTAATAGTCACTCGATCCCTAATCATAATTATAACTTCACTTCTGTTCTTAACACAAGGCCACCATGTCAACTTCTATATGCAACTAAACAAATACATGCATTGTCGCCCAATAGGGAAACATCACTGCCATTATTTAGTCATTATTTAGTTATTTATAAGGTTAGTGTGCCATCTTGAGAAGTGACGCGATTCATCCATGAATTTTCGATCCACAGTGTTCTAGTCATGTGACTAATAAGTTATAAATTGTATGTTTTATTGTTGATACACCGTCCATACCTCACAGCAAAGTTGTGATTTGTTTACAGTTGTTTATCGTATATATTTATCTTTATGTTTCTGTTATAAGCTTATCTTGTATGTTTACCTTATGTCTATGTCATATATTTATCTTGTATGTTTATCTTATATGTTTATTTTATATTTGGTCGTTTATTCTTTAGATTCCATGAGTGTCCTACTCAGCAATATAAACACAGGAATGGAGAGGTCGGAGCGACCGGCCGTGAAAGGCAAGTGTTTCATTTGTCTTCTGGAAGTAAACATTACAGAATTGTCACAGCACGAGAAGGAATGCTTAGATAAATTGCAGGAGGTAGATATGACAAGGACTGCAACCACAGCGGGATCAGATTCTGATCGAGATTCGGATTTATCGAGTACCTCGGCGGGATCGGGGACAAGTCAAAAACGCCTTACGCGTTGTTATATCTGTGGGAAGGATTTTTCTCAAAGGTTCCTTTCTATTCACGAAAAACAGTGTAAACGAAGATGGGAGTTGGGCATTATTGGCTCAACGGAGAAATCAGAAAGGGAATCTCGTAGTAGCTCTGTGAGTAATCTCCATAAGGCCGTGGAAAATGATCGTCATAAAATCTCCATACCAAGCAACCTGAGAAAAGCCAAATCGTATAGCAATGTGAACTTTGAACCAAAACCAAAAACGACCAGTCATACAAACAGTCATACTGACCTAAGTGGGATCCGAAAACAACTTCAACCAGGTGGTCTTGGACCTAAGAGCCATGTAAAATCGGCAAGTTACGGAAATTTGACGAGAACGCCAGTTAGAAAACAGAGTGCAGAGGTCATGATCTGTGCTGACCGAAGCAAAGGTCGTCCTCAAAGTGTAGCGCCCAAACCAATGAAACCGTCTGACCGAAGTGTTACCTCGCCAACTTTACGCAAAGAAAAATCACAATCTCATTCAAATTTATATAGAAAAATAAGTGCAGCAAACGACACCCGTTCGACGCAACCCACTCGAGTCAAAAGTGCATCTGCATCACCAAGAGCCGCATTGTCTTGCCAAGACTTGCGCACTGCTGGTAAACCCAGTTCGACTGATCCGATCACAACGACACCGTGCAAACGAGGCGTGGCACGCATAGTTACGTGTTCAATTTGTAAACGTGGTTTTAGCATTCACTCGGTATACATTCACGAAAAGAATTGTCAAAAGAAATTGGAAAGGGAACAAGAGCAGGACAAAGAGAATGAAAGGCAAGCTGCCATACAGAGAAATCGTATCAAAGCACAAGAATCCATACCAGTTAAATTAATGGACAAACCCAGCACACCCAACAATCGAAAATTTTCACAGAACGGGACAGTCACCGGTAACTCTCCAGTCAGCACGCCACGGACAGATACTCCTGTCCAGGCCTTTCAGCGCTGCTACATATGTGGCAATATGTATGGCTCAAGGTCGCTAGCTATTCACGAGCCACAGTGCATGAGAAAATGGGAAATTGAAAACAACAAATTGCCAAAAAATAAGAGGAAAGAACGCCCGGATCGAGCAACGTCCCCTTGGGGTTGTGGTTCACCATCCTCTCCGCCTTTAGGGGAGAGGGGGCAGAAATCACCCCAAAGTGAAACACCGAAAAAGGCCGAGGGGAATGATACGTCAGCAACTTCACCTGCCAGTAAAGAGAAGTCTACAAAACAAGCCCATCTTGTTGAGTGCAAATACTGTAGAAAATTGTACAGTTCTGCATCGTTGCCTCTACACGAGCCTAGATGTATGGAACATGCTGCCAATGGACTCGACAATGATACCAACACATGATATATTTACGTAAAGTGCTAATGTGATTGGGTTCTGTATTCGAATCAGTACAAACGATGTGGTTAAAGTCTTTCAGATTTGCTTGAAATTAATTTATGTAAGAAATCGCTAACTTTATTAGAGAAAGTTCTTATCTCGTTGGTATGTTCACAGACTTCTAAATCTCGTATCGTTATCTCAGACTAATGATACGCCAGACTTGCGCACTATGATGTTCTGCATATAAAGTTCATGCCGATTTCTTTAGAGGGATACTCTACGCTTGAAGTTTATGTTTTAGTAACTTTTGCACTAAAGTACTTTTAAGTTTTCATCGAAGTTGCTTCGAAATGGTTTTAACAATGCTAAGTTGTTTTAGCACTGTGGGTCAGAAGATTTGTCATTTGAAATGGGTAGTGTTAATCTATCATTTGAACTGGGTATCCCTGGGGTAAGCCTTCGAATTTTTGCGATACTAGGAACTGTACAGTGTTGTGATTAAAGGTGAAATTACCTTCGCTTCATTCTGACACAAGTGTTTCAACACCATTTAATACTACGGAGACGTTTTTGAAGACACTTTGTAGCTGCAGGCAACCTATGGAAATAGCATGGAGTTGAATTTGCAACGATTAATTTGAGTCCATGCAGTGATGTTACATCTGCATTCTATCTAGGTACGGTGATTGGGAGAAAATGGGTATCTCTTTGTTGTAAAACCGGATATGTCCACATTAACAAGAAGTATGATTTAACGACGTCATCAAAAGGGGGTTCCAAACGTTCTCATAATAAAACGTGTTCGTTCGTAGTGCTTTTTAACCGACATGTAATTTCTTCAAATATTAGCTTAATGTACTGGTGATAAAGCAAGTCATCATCGACAATGATTTTATATCGATGTTCACTAAAAGTGATTAGAAAGTCATAATTTCGCCAGTTTGAACCAGGCGACAGTTGACCGCACTCGCGGTTAAATTACTGTGATTATTAAATAATGTGAAAGACAGTGACATTTCAAAATTGATACTTCAAGTTTAACAGTCCATGCAAATTTACCTTTGCTTACAATTCGAAAGGTCAGTGTCTCATGTTCTCTTGTAATTGCTTTTGGTCAACTGCCCTATTTTTGCTTGCGCGCTACTCCTTGGTTTTGCAATCTGCTTACATGTTACTTGGCGAAGACTAGTTACTCTAATTCTTACTGTAATACTCTTAACACGTCAACCTTTATCGTAGTGTATTCGTGCTCTTTTTGGTGTTTTCATGACTTTTAATGCAGATTAAGGCTATCGTGCCCAAACACACAACCCGCATGATAATGTCAATGTAAAGTTTTGTCCTCGTCTCATTCCAAGGACTATTAGAAGTTGGGACCTGTTACTATCCTTTTAATTTCCTCAAGTGCTCCCACCTTGACATTTAACTGCGCTGTCCAATAGCACAGTCTTTTACCTCTTGTGTAACCGTCTGAGTTTTCCTTCATATTTTTGTGCCTTAGAGTTTTATTGCAAAAAATAACTTAGAAACATTCTGACATTAGATATTTTAGGCTTTGCCCATGCGTTAGTATAGGTAGTAAACTATATCAGGAAAACTGGAAGGAGATTGACACGCTGTACTGGTAATCCCCTATTTTATGTTAGTACTTTAGTGTTGTTCCCTGCTTTACTTCATGATGCATGATGCAAGCTAGGCATATTGGAATATGCAAAATTGAAGTAAAAACCATTCATCGGCGAATTTTCTATCCACAGTTTATTACGGATGCGCTGGTTGTGTCATATTCTAAGAAACTTTACGCATGCTGAAATTTGAACTCTCCTATTGCTCTGCTTTTAGTATCTGATTCTTGTTTATGGCTGCAGCAGTTAGTAAATTATGGATGACTGTTGGATAATGGGTAGGGTAGATACTGATCACTGTGTTGTGGAGTACAGCAAAACTGATAATCTGTTTTGTGATTATGAAATAAAGACAGTGATGGGGATGTATCAGGTTATTTTTACGTCATAACTTTAATGTTGAAGGGTATCTTGTGCTTGCCATAATGTTCTGTTCTTTTAGATTTCGACTGGTTTCATGGTTATGAGGGTGGTCTTGTGTAAGTTGCTAACATTGCAATATCTTGGGATTGTCCTTCCTTTGACATCATCGCTCAGAGACTTCTCAATTTCTACTTCCCGTTTTTGGTTAATGTTTATCATTCTAGGAAACTGTCGACAGATCTGTTCTTAGATGTTTGTTATCTTGGAAATTAATATTGTTGCAAGAGTGATAACTATATAATATACAAAATGTGAACAAAAAATTACAGTCCCTTGTTTTCACTGTGTTAAGATTAAAACGTTCATTTGAGTTTTATGTATCAATATACCCATGTTATGTTTATTCGTGTAAAAATTATATTGTATGTATGCAGAAAGAAAAATTTTCTTGCTAGGTGAATTGTTCATTATTTGTATTTGTAAATGTAATCATAATAGAATTGTACGCATTTAACACGTAAAATATGTATTCAAAATCGATGCTAGAGGAAGATCTTTTAGCAGGTGGAGAGAAAATATCTTCGTCTTTTATTTTCTGTCGATTTTGCGTGACCAGAAGAACGTACCGATTGCCAGAAGACTTGTCGGCTATATCAAGTTCATCTGGTTTCGTCGCATGACTTGATCAAATGATTACAGGATTTCGTGCTAAAAGAGCTAAAACAGTTGAATGTTGTGAAAACAGTGTTATGCATAGTCAAAATGATTAAGGAGCGTAAATTATTGCTTTTTTATTCATACATTAATCTGAAAAATATAGACATGTTGTTCCTGGAATCAAGATTTGGCTTTGATTTTTAATGTTTATCCCCATCACCAGATAGTGCAGGTTGGCAACCAAACACAACTTAAACCATGTTTTTGGCTTTTTTGAGTTTGACCAGGAGCACTCTGACATGTTATTAACAAATGTATATGATTTCCGCCATTTTGATTTCTTGTCCCCAAAAATTTGATAGTTTCTATTTCATATACACGGATTTTTTTATAAGAAAACCACTTTTTTGCCTGAGCCTCAATTTTCTTAACTTTTCCCGAAATTGAGAGTGGAATTTTCTTACGATTTTCTTAACTTTTGTTGGAATACCCTGTCTTTGTTGGACCTCCATGTACACGGCACTATTGATGTGACACTAAAGCGATATCATTCGGTTTTGATATAGCAAGTTTGATATTTGTTATCCATAATTGTCAAAGAAAAGTCTCGATCTTTGTAAAAGAGCTTGCAAAAAATGAGCTTTCAATTTCTGGCATATAAGAAAGATGAACTGCGTAGCTTGAGCCTTGTGATTTTCTTAACATTTTCTTGTGATTTTGCCTTTTTGAGCATCATTTTGTTATAAACTTTTTTGTTATAAAAAAAACGTGTATGCTTGTAAACACGTCTTGTTCATTTCTAAGTTGGTCATAGTGTATTTGATACGTTTATGTCATTCGTTACCTGGTTTGATGGGCTGCCTTCGTGAATGATGAAGTACTAGGGGAAATTGCTTTAAAACATGGAGATCAAACAGGTCGACATCTATCACTGGCTTTTTTATCCTTATTTGCTTAAGGCCGCCTTAAAAGGTGCGATTCTCAGGTATAATTTTTGTCTCCTGAGAGGTTTCAGTAACTGGATATGTTGTAAGTAGTTGCTACCCAGAGATATCATTTGTTCTTGTAAGGTTAAGCAGGACGTTATCTGATATGACAGTCCAGTTTTACAGCAGATAACACCTTAACTTGGAAGGTGATATTTTTACTCTATTTGGCTACTTGATGGTCTACATTAGATAGACCAGATTGAGTTGGTCGATGCTTTGCCTTACAGAACCTTGTTTTCTTCTTCATGTCTGCATTGTATGAATCTTTCAATGTTTAGCAAAGTCCTGACATACTGCAACTTGAAAATCGTTTGAGAAACACGCCTGAACATATTCTGAAGGCTATTTTCATGGACCTTCCAAAAGTCAGACGAAACCATAATAGAAGCAGTTTAGAAAAGAATGCGGAGCGAGTCCAGTTGTCTTGATTGCGAAATCGACTTATTAATTGTATATCATATCAAGGAACTGGCAAACAGGATTGTCGCAGTAAATTCGCAAAGGTTGGTTATTCCGTAGATGAATTTTGAACATTTAGCGCAAAAGCTGAAAGAAAGACCTCGTTTTCACAGGGGTAAGTCACTATCATCATCAATTCCTTGTGAGTAGCAACACAACGCATAACAGTGAGCAGCAACACAACACGTTTGAAAGTTATTTCCACGAACGACGAGAAAACATGGAACAAAATAGCTCACACAGGGGACCTTTGAAAAGCCATACCTGTAGGAATCCAACGTTCTGTGATGCAAGAGGAAGACATATTTATGGGTGGTAAGGCAAGAGGAAGACATATTTATGGGTGGTAAGGCAAGAGGAAGACATATTTATGGGTGGTAAGGCAAGAGGAAGACAT